>JABSTQ010010707.1:0-206433 GCA_013358835.2 Ixodes persulcatus | reverse complement strand
ACTGCGTGAACTCGTTTAGGGATTCTAGCGTTAACAGTTACTCTTCTATTTCGGCTTTAAACAGCAATCAGGCGCCGTAGCATATACGGTAGATATGCCAAAACCGTCCTCAAGCAGGCGTATTGTACACTGCCGCAGAAGTCAGCACGCACCCAGGTCAGGACAGCTACCTAAAATCTCCGGTGACACGTGGATTTAGAAAAATATTAATTGTACCGCAAACCTTTGTAAACTCAAATTTTTAAAAATCGTCACGTGTTTGCCATTTCGAACCTATCTCTAATTAAAGCTTTTAGAAAAAAAAATTTGTTTGTTTGTTTTTATGCAAAAAAACAAGCTTTCTAAAAGCGCATGGTAACCAGAGTCCATGATGGCCGCAGAGGTTACTCCTTCTGTGCATGCTAGTAGAGGGCGCCACCGCCTTGTTCTGGAGTTCTCCGCCCCGCCAGCACCGCTCCGTCGACTTATGCGAAGCTCCGTGCGACGACCGTCGTTTTAATGACATTTCTTTTGAAAAGTTACGAAATCATATGTTTGAAGAGTATCATGAAACTGCCTAGTGTTCACGTGCTTTACTGCTGCCTGTGGTTCATTAATTGGGCAACTGGTGCGAGTTGGACAACTCTATCCGGCAACACGGGGAAATCGTGTTGCCGGCGACCTTGTCACATCGAGGTAACAACTACGGTCCGGCAACAAGTTGCTGCCGCCCGGCAACCGTGTTGCCCGATTTGTTGTCCGACAACCCTGTCACACCGCGCTGACGGCGGGGACAACACGGGGAACACTCCGCCATCTTGATTGTTTACCATCGTTCGTGTGAGGCGCCGGGCCTCTCCTACTTCTTTATGTGCGGGAGATCCTAGACCCTCCGCAACGAACAACCCTAACCCGAGTTATAGAGGACGATTCTTCCTAGTGCGGAAGATTAAGAGGGCGCGGAGTTGAGCTTTTGAGTAAAGGTTTCCACCTCCTCCTTGACGCGCTTGACGAGCCTGCTGTTGTCCACAGGCGTGCCAGCAGATGTTCACAGCCTATCAATGACGGGGGCCCCTTCGCCGACGGTGCAACTAGTGCTATAAAACATAAGAGGAGCCGGAGATACGCAAAAGCGTGTGCGCCCCGCCATCGCCCAAATCCGCTTTCGATGCCGAGCTGTGCTGCTTTTCCCGGTGCTGCGATTTCGTGAAACTTTCGCCGGGTCCTCGAAGTTCGGTCTACCATTCACGCCGGGTTTCAACAATATGTTTCGTCGAACAATTTCAATCCAGCACGAAAAATCACCACGGTTATTTTTATGGCTCGTACCAGATCTGCTTCTGGCATGTTGGGATCGATTTTTTGCGCATGGTCAGTACATCCTCTATGTAGGATGTGTATCCTTCAGAAGGAGATGTGATTGTGTTGCGAGTTTCTTGCGGGCAGTCACCTTACGGTCTTCAAAACGGCCAAATATTTCTTTAATCCGGGAGAAAAATTGTTCCCATGAAGGCATTTCTGTTTCATGGTCGCGAAAACCATGTTTATAATCTTCGCAACATCGCTGAGATAAAAAATAATTAATTTGCGACCTTGGTTGGACATTACAGCGGTTTTCTAAACTCACCCGAGCGTAGAAGTCCGCCAATTCATCTATGTCTTCATCACCGAGCCCTGAGAACTTTTGAGAACAAGAAAGTAGGACAAAATGATAAAAGGTACGTGGCCAAGTAAGAATAAACATGAGTCTTCTAGAAGTCCGTGGCCGAATGTTGCTTGCTCGGCCTTGCGCGCGGCAAAATGTGGTTGCATCCCCTACAAATAAAACACTGTTCCCTACTCGAGGCAGATCCTTGTGTCCCTTAGGGAACGTGAGACGTAGGCGCTCCCAAAGGAGCTCCGTACTTCGTGAAAATTCTGACTTACACGTTCACAGTTTCTTTCCAGCACTGTGTTCATTAGAACACGTGTTGTAACACCACACCTTTAAGCAGCCATGCAGAAGCCTTGCTTGCCTCCAGTACTCGGAGCGGAGAATATTGCAAACTTGCTTCGCATGTTAATTGATGAGGAAGTCGAACCAAAAAGGCCCATTCATTTATTTATCCTTAAGGGCCCGGGGGGGGCATTACATAAGGGGGAAGTAGACGAGAGCTAAAATACACTTTGACACTTGAAAGCGACAGAAATAGGAAAAACAGAGAGTCAAAACAACAATAGTAAAGAACACAAAATACTGATATGGTTTAGTTGGGAATGATTAGTGGATGTGTAAGGAGATTTCCTGGCGAAACCTTATTGGGTCAGTAATGACTACAATGCCGTCGGGAAGGGAGTTCCAGAATGCTATTGCATGGGGGGAGAAGGAAGTGTTGAACGCTATAGCGCTTTGCCTGCAATAGGCTTGATGCATCGACTGTGATTAAGGCGTGATGATACTCTGTCAGGAGGAGCAAAAGGGGTGGTATGGGGTATGGATAGTTAGAGTAGAATTTATGCAATGAACATAACCGAGAATTCAATCTTCGACTGGACAGTAAGGGTAGTCAAGAAACTTCAACATTCGAAAAGATAAACACAAATTTGGGACGAAAACAGGCGTTGTATGCGCCTGTTTTCGTCCTGAATTTGTGTTTATTCTTTCCGAATGTTTAAGTATATTTACCAACACGCTCGTTTTAATGTTTGTTCAAGCGTGTCTTTAAGTTGGGTTACACTGATGTCATGCGATAAGCTGATGCGATGAATCGGGCTACGCGGGTTTGTATGCGTTCCAGGTTATCAGAAAGGTAAGCTTGAGAAGGGTGCCAGATGGATGATGCATATTCAAGCTTTGGTCGAACAAATGTTATGTATGCAAGTTTCGTAAGGTGACTGGGAGCGTACTTTCAAATACGTTTCGGGTATCGAAGTGTGCGTGATGCCTCAGCTATAATATTATCAACATGTAGTATCCAAGAAAGCGATGAGGTTAAATTTACTCCTAAGTACTTATAAGAAGGTGATGTATTAATTGGGGTGCCGCCGAGTGAATATAAATACGTATCTGTAAATTTTCTCCGGGTAAACGAAACTACACTCTAAGAAAAAAAGGAGGAGAAAGGTAGCAAAAGTGACTGTTCCTCCTTGCGTTGAACACGCCCCCCTGAGAAGGGAGGAACGGAAGGTACGACGAAAGGAATAGCGCGGGTTCCTCCTTGTACAGTTGGAGCAGGGGTAGAACATCGCGCTACTGCTCAAGCGGTCGAGGGTTCGATCCCTGAAAGAAGCGATTTTTTTTTTGTTTTTGTTTTTCTTTGTTAGTTTTTTTTTTTTAAATTTATTAAGACAGAAATAAACAAAACCCAGACCGATGGAAGAAAATTGAGTCCTTATTATCCACCGACGCCAAGGAAAACTATATAACATCAGGCTACAAGCTTCATCAGCACGCTGTTTGATAAACAGGATTTGGGCACCCAGGTTGGAGCTAAGCCGTTGACGCAGGGGCAAGACGACGAGGTCGGTCTTCAGTCGTTTCTTTTCCCGTAGAGTTTTCGACATTCATAAAGAAAAAAAGCGCACTCTAAGAAAAAATGGGGAAAAAGGTAGCAACGGCGCGCCTCCAAGCGGACATGAGAAGAGGGAGGAACGAGACGTTTCGGTTTCGTTTTTTTTTGAGCACGCGCGCACGTTGTTTAATAAATGTTGTTAAGTTGATTGAGC
This sequence comes from Ixodes persulcatus, assembly GCA_013358835.2. Lineage (NCBI taxonomy): Eukaryota > Metazoa > Arthropoda > Arachnida > Ixodida > Ixodidae > Ixodes > Ixodes persulcatus. The sequence continues at coordinate 202,749 of JABSTQ010010707.1, read as the reverse complement.
TTCAGTGGCAGCGAAGGCCGCCTGTAATTCCGTCTTCTAGTCAAACGTCAGAACATTTCGGTTGCATTGACGTTTTTACCACTAATTTTATCAAACGAGCACACGAAGCCGCTAGAAACAGCGAAGTTCCGGAGCAGTGCCAGCGCGCTGCGGTACACTGCTTAAGAGGCCGTTTCTGGATTGCCACGCGGAACTACAGTACCGGAACACGCGGAACTGTGTCGACGTTTTCGATGTTATGGAAATCGCAGGAAATGCGTCCAAGGCAGGCAGGTTTTCCTGCCGGCTGCCTGGGTGCCTTCCGTGCTGAATTCGGTTCTGTTTTCGCGTGCCGAGTGCCAACCGGCGTTCAACGTGGTTCTGTATTTCTGCGTGTCAGCAACATAGCAGCAACATCGTGATGGCAGTGTTGTGCGTAGTGAACAGAAGACTTGATTATCGCCGACGTGACCGTGTGTTCGCGTATCAGTGGTGTAACAACAAGATGAGATGATGCAAACTGTCGGGCATTGATGCCGCTGGTCGGGCCTTGATTGGAGGGGCGGGATGTCGCAGGTTGACTGCCGCTTTACATTAAAGGGTTTCAAACCACTTGAGAATTAGGTGCAGTCGATCGACGTGCAGATAGTCAGTTGGAACGCTGGTCAGAACGGTAAGCTCCTATCGCACAGTGGCCAATGTGACTGTCGGTCCCCGGGAGAGATTGCGCTCTGGGGAAAAGACTGGACAGTACGAAATTATGACGGAAAGTACGTATATTTACAATGGAATTTTAGCATTAAAATAAGAAAAAAAAAACGGTAAAATCGAAAACAAAAAGCTATGCTTTATTTGCTGTTTAAACATACTACGGTCCTGGAGAAATGCCTCCAAGTGGCGCGCTGGAATGAGCGCTAGAGGTTTTCGAGCTCGCCACGGCGTAGCTGACGTAGCTCCGTACACTTGCCGCAAGTCGCGGCTTTGACTGCATTCAAGTTGATCGAAAAGCGATTTTCTCTGCCCGGAAGCATCACTTCCAGGTGGGTGAATATCTGCTCTACAGAGATTAATTCAAGACGGCAATGCAGCCGTGCGCGAACAGCACAAGTAGAAAAACAAACACGACAATATAAATAGTGGCTACGAAGTGCCGTGCGGGGAAACAAACTCATGGCTTGGAACCGTGTTGGGAGCGGCTTGATTTATTGGCTTTCAAATAATTACGGCATGATCGAGCGTTTTCTTTTTAATAAGAGATTCATCCCCTGAGCCATTAAAAATACTCTCAGATGTATGACATTGCTGAAAAAAAATAATCATGCTGTGAATATTGGGTAGGAACGTTTTTCACTTTACAACATCTTACTGGCACTAGTGGGACCCAAGAATACTCAAACGCAACGCCACTGACCAAGAAGCGTCTTCGTTGCGGTGGAGTTCCAAGGATAACAGCGGACCTTTTCTTTCAGTCTCTCCTTCGCAAAACTTGATAACGGAGCTGCGGGGAGAATGCCAACAATGCGATCCCCAGCAGTCCGTCATCAAGTTATGCGATCCCTGCTGTGACGATATTTAAAGGGGCTGTGCAACAATATTGGGTAGGAACGTTTTTCACTTTACAACATCTTACTGGCACTGGTGGGCCCTAAGAATACTCAAACGCAACGCCACTGACCAAGAAGCGTCTTCGTTGCGGTGGAGTTCCAAGGATAACAGCGGACCTTTTCTTTCAGTCTCTCCTTCGCAAAACTTGATAACGGAGCTGCGGGGAGAATGCCAACAATGCGATCCCCAGCAGTCCGTCATCAAGTTATGCGATCCCTGCTGTGACGATATTTAAAGGGGCTGTGCAACAATATTGGGTAGGAACGTTTTTCACTTTACAACATCTTACTGGCACTAGTGGGACCCAAGAATACTCAAACGCAACGCCACTGACCAAGAAGCGTCTTCGTTGCGGTGGAGTTCCAAGGATAACAGCGGACCTTTTCTTTCAGTCTCTCCTTCGCAAAACTTGATAACGGAGCTGCGGGGAGAATGCCAACAATGCGATCCCCAGCAGTCCGTCATCAAGTTATGCGATCCCTGCTGTGACGATATTTAAAGGGGCTGTGCAACAATATTGGGTAGGAACGTTTTTCACTTTACAACATCTTACTGGCACTAGTGGGACCCAAGAATACTCAAACGCAACGCCACTGACCAAGAAGCGTCTTCGTTGCGGTGGAGTTCCAAGGATAACAGCGGACCTTTTCTTTCAGTCTCTCCTTCGCAAAACTTGATAACGGAGCTGCGGGGAGAATGCCAACAATGCGATCCCCAGCAGTCCGTCATCAAGTTATGCGATCCCTGCTGTGACGATATTTAAAGGGGCTGTGCAACAATATTGGGTAGGAACGTTTTTCACTTTACAACATCTTACTGGCACTAGTGGGACCCAAGAATACTCAAACGCAACGCCACTGACCAAGAAGCGTCTTCGTTGCGGTGGAGTTCCAAGGATAACAGCGGACCTTTTCTTTCAGTCTCTCCTTCGCAAAACTTGATAACGGAGCTGCGGGGAGAATGCCAACAATGCGATCCCCAGCAGTCCGTCATCAAGTTATGCGATCCCTGCTGTGACGATATTTAAAGGGGCTGTGCAACAATATTGGGTAGGAACGTTTTTCACTTTACAACATCTTACTGGCACTAGTGGGACCCAAGAATACTCAAACGCAACGCCACTGACCAAGAAGCGTCTTCGTTGCGGTGGAGTTCCAAGGATAACAGCGGACCTTTTCTTTCAGTCTCTCCTTCGCAAAACTTGATAACGGAGCTGCGGGGAGAATGCCAACAATGCGATCCCCAGCAGTCCGTCATCAAGAGCGTTCCTCCCTTTAGGGAGGACTATACTGACCCTTTTTCTAAGAGTGTACTTACACTTGTCCAGGTTGAGAGGCATAAGCCATTGTTCACACCAGGTATTAATTTGTGTTAGGTCGTCCTGCAATATGAGATGATCTGAATCATTTGTGAGTGGGCGATATATCACGCAATCATCGGCGAATAGCCTAATTTTCGAAAGGATGTCCTGAGGAAGGTCGTTTATGTATATTAAGAATAGTAGTGGAGAGAGTCCTGCACCCTGGGGAACACCTGATGCTACTTTACCAAGGGGTGATTTGTTATTATTAGCCAATGTGAACTGAACTCGAGAAAATCCTTAATCCAAGCGATGATAGTCGAATCAATACCAAGAACTGGAAGCTTGGTGAGTAGATGACCATGCGGAACACGGTCGAAGGCCTTCGCGAAGTCTAAAAATATTGCATCTGTTTGGTAATTATTATTCATGTTAACAAGTAGGTCATGAGTAAACTCTGCAAGTTGGGTTTCGCACGAGAGACCTTTACAGAAACCGTGCTGGTGTGGGTAGAAAAAATTAATCGAGTTAAGGTGACTTATGTTCGAGCTGATTATATGCTCTAATAGTTTCGAAGGAAGGCTCGTTAAAGAAATGGGGCGATAATTAGATACAAGTGATCGATCACCACTTTTATGGACGGGGATGATTTTCCCAATTGTCCAGTCTTTTTGGACTTTGGCGATCTGAGAGTGATTGGGAGAAAATTAGTGATACATACTCACTTGCAGCGATATTGGTGCTTTTAAGGATTTTGGTGCTGATGTTATCCATGCCAGCAGATGATGATAGTTTTATTTCGTCAATTAAGGCACTTATTCCAGCAGATGATATAATAGGTGGCATGATGGCGCTAGACAATGAGCGGGGAGATGCTACTTCGCCAAGGCCTCCGTCCATGAAGACAGAAATGAAAACGTAGTTTAAGGCTGTCGCGCTTTCGCTCTCAACGATAAGATCTTTATTGTTGTCTGTCAACGACAGCGATTGGGAGTGATATTTGGGTGACAGGAGTTGCCAGAATCGGGTTGGGTTAGAACGAAGGATGGAAGGCATGTCGGAAGATAAAAACTTTTCCTTAGGTCGTTCATTATTTTTTTGCATATTCCTTTGAAAGTTAATTGTGTGTTTTCCAATCTTGGACGTGACCAGTGCGCTTAGCTTTACGATACATACGTTTCTTTTTGTTTCGTAGTGTTTTTAGTGTCTTGTCAAACCAGGGGTGGTTCCCGTCGGATTTAATAAGGACTGTTGGTATAAAAAAGTTGATGAGACTGTTTATTTTATTTCGAAAAAGGTTCTAGTTTTCTTCAACAGATCTCGAATAAAAGTTCCTGCTGAAGTTTGTGTAAAACGTTTGTAGTTCATTACTGATGGATTCAAAAATATCCTTTATTGTAATCTTTAATGAATTTTTGAGTTGGCATTTTCCGAATAATAGGTAATGACATAGTCATGCTTAAGAGCTGATGGTCGCTTAGTCCTGGTGAATTAATAATGTTTTGAATATACCCGGGAGTAGTGGAAAAGACGAGGTCAAGCGTATTTTTGAGTCTTGTTGGATGACTAACTACTTGAGCGAGGGTGAAGTCGAGCGTGTGATCAAGAAATTTTTTAGATTCATTTATGGCACTTTTGTTCGCCACCGTGAGTCAGGACCAGTTGATGCTTGGAAAGTTAAAATCACCAAATAGAAAAAAGACTGCTCTTGAGTGACTGGTTCGAAGCTCGTGAAGAGCATCCCGCATCTTATCAACAAAAGTATTATCGCTATCAGGCGCCCTGTAACATACTCCGATTATAATGTTTGAGTGCGGGGAGCTGATGCAAACCCGGATTAGCTCCAGATTGTTGTTCCGACTGATACAAAGCGATGAGATGTTTTTTTGTTTTTTTTTTATGGCCATGAGGACGCCGCCTCCCCTTCTTGAGCAACAATCATGACGATATACATTATTCTTTCGGGCTATTATAATTTGTTCTTAAATCGCGACTATGGTCGTGGAGGCGGTGTGTCACTGCATACTAATGTTTCCGGCTATGTGCTCCTCTGTGATTACTCTGCTGTTACGCTGAACTATGAAATACTTTGTATTAGAAAAAAAACTGTTCTAGTAACTCTGTCTTATATCGCCCGTCAAATGGAAATATTTCGGTGTTTATAAATTTTTTGGAAGAGTTATTTCGTTTTGCTAATGAAGAAGGCTGTAAGTAGTATCTGGGAGGTGATTTTAATATAAATATATTTGAAGCTTCCCGACTCACCGATGACTTCGCAAGTTTGTTGACGTCAAACAATTTCAGTAATGTCATAATTCCTTCAACTCGCGTTTCATGCTCGACGTCAACATTAATCGACCTGTTTGTAACCAACGACTGTGAAAACTACATTAGTGCTGGGGTGCTGAGCTATGGGTTAAGCGATCATCTCCCTATAGTTATGTTCATTAATAACAATGTGCCATGTAACAGGGCTATTAACACTCAGTAATGTCCCGAGATATTAACACTAGAACTCGAAAAGTTTAGAGAAAGAATCGGGGCTATCAACTGAAGTCACGTGTTGGGGGCAACCGATGTTGATGAATGCTATAACCTCTTTTAAAACATATTAAAAGATGCATACTATTCTTCGTTTCCGTACAAGGAAATTCACTGTAATGAGAAGTGCAAAAAACCATGGGTCACTAGACGACTCTTAACACTTATTAAAAAAAAGAATTTTCTTTATGGCAATTTTCTTAGGACACGAAATGAAAAAAATGTTGCTAGAATTTTAAAAATTTAGAAATTTTGTCAATACAGAACTGAAACGAGCTAAACACCGCTATTATGCCGACCTATTTGACATATCTTGTTTAAAGCAATCCGAGGTCGTATGGAAACATTTGCACTCCTTAATACGGAATCCAACTCAAGATAGAGCAGTCACCAGTATAAGTATAGGCGATAGAACTATTTCTGGTGTAGAACTTGCGACTATGTTCAATGATTATTTTGTGAGCGTGGGGAAAAGTACTTAAAACAGTTCTGCAGCAAATGATATCCCCAGAATAAACGAGACGATGTTTTTGAACCCATGTGATACTAAAGGAGTATTATCTACTTTCATGAATATAAAAAACAGTCGTAGCCATGACTGTGGGGATCTTCAAATTGGGCCGGTGAAATTTGTAGTTGACTTGCCATTACCATGTATAACTCATCTGTACAATCTTATATTGTCTTCCGGTATATTTCCTAGAAGGATGCAAATTGCGAAAGTATCCGTACTGTATAAAGGTGGTGATCGAAATGACAAAAGTAATTATCGACCCATATCTATCCTTCCTGTCTTTTCGAAACCGATTGAAAAAAATTGTGCATTCTCGACTATTCCATTTTTTTTTTTTTTTTTTTTAAAACACTTGGTACTGACTGGTTCTCATTTCGGGTTCAGGAAACATAAATCTACGGAAACTTCGTTATTGGCGCAGAAAGAAATAATATTAGAAAATTTTGAGAAAAAACTTTTAACGTTGGGTATATTTATAGACTTAAGCAAAGCTTTCGATAGGATAAATCACCAAATTCTTCTAAATAAACTTGAACGTTATGGCATCCAAGGTATCCCATTATCGCTCATAACGTCTTATTTACAATATCGATCCCAATATGTTCGAATTAGAAATTATGTATCTACTACTAAACGAATTTACTCCGGGGTTCCTCGGGGTAGTATTCTAGGGCCTCTGTTGTTTCTCGTATACGTGAATGATATAGTAAGCATCGAAACTTCCGCTAAATTTATTAAGTACGCAGACGATACTAGCATATTTTTTCTAGTTCCAAAGAAGACTCTACTTACCTATACAGCAAACGTTTTCCTAGGTAAATTTAAAAAATTGGATAAATATTAACTCTTTCATTCTTAATACCGCTAAAACTAAGGCAGTCTTATTTCAATGTCCGGGATCATATGTACGAATATCACGCGATTTGTATTTTGGGTCAAGCACAATAGAATGTGTTGATACCATTAACACTCTCGGTGTTATATTTTCTAGTCATATGTCATGGAATTAATCACGTAACATACATTCACAAAATCTTTGTAAAGTTGTCGGTATTATGAATAAATACAGGCATATACACCCAGTAAACATCAAAAGATTAATTAACAATTACCCTTTTTTCATTCGTAATCTGCTATTCCCATGTAGTATGGGGAACAACTACAAAGAGCAATTTAGACAAATTGCAGTCTTTTACAGAAAAAGGCTGTTAGAATAATTGAAAAATATTCTAACAGCCTTTCGTGATTATCACTCTCTTCCTCTTTTTTAAAAACATAAAATCATTGATATATATACTATGTATTCCTCTACATTGATTTTAAATTACCAACAATGTGTAAGAAAAAATATTAAGAAAATTTTAAACCTTGCTAAACTAGAAAAAAATGAGTCCATTTACCCATCGCGTCACAGCCCCCCTGGCGTGTTCCTGCATTAAGAACATATTTCGGCACTCAGAGATAACGCTACAAACTACCGCTCTTGTTAAACTTGCTTTTTTTCTCGCGACATTAATATATACACTGTAAGCAATCGTACCATACAAGAAATTCTGTAATATCAAATTATCATTTACGTTTCTGATAGTTTGAAATGTGTGTACGAGTACTTAGGTGTATGTATATCTCTCTTATTTGTTTTGTTTTTGTGCGTGTGTTTGTATAATTGTTATATACTTTTTTGCTTTTTTTTTTTTTAATGTCAGTACCGCTGAAGCTTAGTATTAGGGCACTGGGACCCGTCAAGCTGCAATCGTGCAGCTTTTTTTTCAGCGCCCTTGTCATGAATGTATTTTTGTGGCAGAAAATAAACTGATTTGATTTGATAGTTCATGTGAGGAGGGAATATTTCAGTATCATGCACGTCATTCGTTAACCAAGTTTCTGTTAGAATGATAATGTCGGCTGTGATATCATCAATAATACTATGTAGGTCATCTCGTTTGGACATGACACTGCGTATGTTAGTAAAGATTACAGAAAGTTCTAGAAACTTTTCAGGTTTATTTACAGAAACTATGGGGCTTGTGACAGTCGAGCAATGGCCTAATTAGCTGCGAGTTTCAATGACATTTCCTGATTTAGTATCGTACACATAGCACAGATTGCCTACAAAAGTTTATCGAGCCGTAGTTTAAACGAACATTTCTGAGGTTTGATAAATTCGAGCAGTTTGTTGCAGGCTAATCGCGTCGCTGGTGCGAAGTCTTCGCGGATTGCAGAGTCTGTTCCTTTCAGTTTTCGTCCGCATGCTAAGATGGATTCCTTGTCCTTAAATTAATTTAGTTTAATTATGACTGGGCGATTTTAATTTGCAGTGAACTTCCCTATGCGGTGTGCTCGTTCGATGTTGTTTGAGTCAAGATTGAAATCTAAATATTGCGCACAAAATATAATCAGTTTTCTTCTGATTGCTGCCAAGATTCAGACTGTGAGTCAGCAATTCCCAGGAACAGAAGATTATTCCTACGCAGTCTGTTGTTTAAGTCCTCGTTAGCCGCTTGGAAGCACGGCAATATCCTCCGAGATTGCGTGAGGGTTAACTATTGGTTCTGTGCCCCCTGAATCTGCTGAGGTGTTTTCCAGCACCGTAAGTCTTTGCTTAAGTTCCTCCGTAGTTTTATCTGCAGAGTTGTTGACCAGCACCGCCACTCTTTGTTTAAGTTCCTGTACGGTTTTACCTGTAGTCCAGTGTTGTACGGAACGGCGTTCCAAGGAACGGCGTTCCTGGAACGCGTTCCTTTTAAGAGGAACGAAGGAACGCCGCCGTTCCACTTTGCATCGGTGGAACTGGAACGGGAACTCGTTGCATTTTTACTGGAACAGAAGAAGGAGCTTTTTGTTTCGTCCTGTGGGGTAATCTGTATTTTCTTTCTATGTGGAAAATTCTAAAAGTATAAAAACAACATCTATACGAAGAGCAGGAGCTCCCCACCTGTTTGGTTACTTATCTCACGGTTTACTTTGTGTGGTCCTCGCTTGGTAACAGTCAAGTGCAGGAGAGCTAGAGGACATTTGTTTTAGTGCCCGAGATTGCGGTACAAAAAGCAAAACTTTTATTTGAAGCAAAAGACACAGAAAGAGAGACGTTTCGAACTCAACTACTTTCTTTGCTTCCACGAATCCTCATACACCCAGATATCTAAGGCCGACTACAGCCATCAATAAACTTCCACAAAGATACCTACAGTTACAACAAAATAACAGGTTACCAGAGAGCGCTGGAGATTTTTAATAAAATCCAGAAATATGACCGTTTTGGATGCTTTATGCGCGTTTAGAGGCATTTTTGAAAATACAATTATTTAGAAGACAAACGGGACAAAACGCTTGGCCGTAAGTATTAGGGGTGCCTCTAATCTAAATTTTAAGACCACGACGAGAAAATAAATATTGTTGTATTTGCGTAATCGTGTAAATGAAATCACCCTGTTAATTCTATTTCCAATATGTTAAACGAGATGGCGACACTAGTACTAAATGCCTCAAACAGGAGATTTTATTGCTGTTGCTGTTTTTCTCTCGAGCTCGAATGCGACCGCGATGTCTTGTTGCTCGAGGATCGGTAGCACTTGTAGCGAAAGCTCGTGTTGTAAAGCCCACTGATCGTGGATTCAATCCCCCGCCTCCGCCCGTATCAATCTGGATGAGCATCGTACCGGCGTGCGGTCATGTAGCACTATTGCGTGATGCACGTTAAAGACGTCAGACTAGCAGTGATATACTGCACTGGCTTTCATCTCCAACGAAGACACCAGACGCCCACGGGGCTGACTAACTTCCCGCTGTGTAAACATACACACAACAGAATTACAATTGATGGCTCGGTTGGTCTGCACGTTTTGAACGTTTTAAAAAAGAATTCTGCGCCATCTATGAGACAAATGCTACAAATAAATAGCGGTTGAATCCCCTTAAGATGAGAGTGAAACGTATAGTATCCGGGCAAAAGGAGAATAAAACAGACTTCTCATCTCCACATGTGAAAGCTACGTGCTTGTTAGGCCAATTAATCGCCTACCTTTTACACCAGACCTTACAGTGGAGAAGAAAAGCATGTATTGGTTCTCCTCTTCCCCGGAGCCTACACATTTCACTGTCATCTTAAGTGCGAACGGGGGATTATGACGTCACTTCCGTTGCGTGTGCTCGCACACACCGGCGGCTGCTGGCTCGTGGAAAGATCGTACACAACTGATTACGGACACTGGAATGTTTGGTTCAGCATCCCTTTAAAATATACACAAACAATTACTTTTAGTCCTTCTTTCCTTGTCCCCCATCTTCAAACTGAACAACAAATCCAACCATCATGATGAAGGACCTGCAGTTTTTAATACTGACCTTCCAAAAGTCCTACCCTCTCCTTCACTTGCTCGTCTTGCGGACATCAACATAAAAAATCATCTTTTGTTAAGTTCGAAGAAGCGCCTTGGTTAGATCGAAGCGTGTGAGGTTGTTGTAAAACGCTCGTGCAATGTGGGGTAACAGTGCATTTGGCTCGTCTGAATTGTCCACCACAAACGTGTAAGCGGCTGAAAGCTGAGATTTTTTTTTTTTTTTTATTTGAATATATCAGCAAATGAAACCCTGGTTCCGCTTGTTTTCTTCTGCTGGTGCCCTTCCATCACGGCATTCAAATACGTATGTTCCCATTTGATAAGATAGATAAAAAAAAGAAGAAAACTTTGCTTCATCTAACTAAATATGGTAATCACCAAAATGCAAATGTAACGTATACGTAACGATACGTTCCATTTTCTTAACTGTAACGGGAACGAGTTCCTTTCTCAGAGATGGAACTTGTAACGGGGACGCGCTCCAAAAATCAGAAGGAACGAACAACACTGCAGTAGTCTCTTGTCGCTCTTTCACTGTCTTAATTTCTGCAAGCAGGGCTGCTTGTCCCTGCTCGATCCGTTGAACAATGGCTAAAACAGTTTATTCTATCTCTGTAGGACCAGGGTTCGTTTCTATGTCACAGGACAGTAACAAGACCATGTGCGATAAAAGGACGTTGGCATACGAATTTAGGCACAAACACAAAAAACTACACCATCTCAAGTCGTAGGGGCACGACATCGCAAGTAGACAATAATCGCTACTACTATAATCTTTAGTGCAGTAGAGGTAACTAACCTGTAGTAGAATTAGAGGTGAATGCATTGCGTCGTTGGCGATTTCGTGCCCCGACGAGTGGGCGTGTACTGGTTGTTTATATTAACGCGCTCGACGCTGGCTAAGCAGGCAGCGCGCGCGTGGCTTAACGGTTATTCTGCCTGCCCCCCACGCGAAAAGCCAGGGTTCGATTCCTGGGAGCGATGCATCTTTTGTTGTTCTTGCAATTTATTGTTCTGGTAAATTCAAGAATCCTGTTGCTTGTTCGAGGTCCCAATGTTCTACGCATCGGACATTCTACGCCGATTATTCCAGAAGCTCACGCGTGTACATAAGGGGCTCCGCGTGGCAAGCCGCAGTCAGTCTCACCCCAGCGCTCGATCCTGCGGTTTCGCCGACATCGACGCCCGCGACGCTCAGCTGTTTTCTTCTGTTTCCTTTTTGTTTTGGGCACAAGTTCGCCCCATTAAACGTTTAGTTTCTTCAGCTATCATTGCCTCATCAATTGTCATTCGTGACATTTTGGTGAAGGTGCCGGGTATTGCATTCTATGCCCGTTGAGCGTACCCCTCCGAAGACATCCCGGTCAAGCGACGTGCTCAGTCTCGGAAGGCTACCCTTCGCCGAAGACGCCGAAGCTCGAAGAAGCCTTCGTATCAGAGGTCGGTCTCCCGAATCGGGTCTCTTGCCCGAGAACCGGAGGGAGAAGATACCGACAATGACCACTCCACCCGTCGTCGTTTTACCTGTCGCTGCCCGTCGCTGCCCGTACGCCCGCGTCCTTCCATTGTGAGCCCTATGAAGACGTCGAGGACTGGCTACAACAATACGAGCGTGTGGCCCAGCACAACCGATGGACGGACGAACAGCGCCTGCAGAATCTTTACTTCGCGCTCGAAGGAACCGCCCGGCACTGGTTCGAGAATCGCGAAACTTCCCTGACCTCGTAGACCGCCTGCACGGATGCGCTCAGACGGACTTTCACCAACCAGTATCGACGGGAGAGGACCGAGGACCATCTTCGAATGAGAACCCAGGGCGCAAACGAGACGATCACCAGTTTTGTTGAGCATGTTCTGCCCCTGGTCGCTCGCGCCGACCCTCAAACCACCGACGAAAAGAAGCTGCGGATCCTGATGCGAGACAAAGGATGACATCTTCGGCGGTCTTGTCCGCAAACCTCCAGCCACCGTCGAAGATTTCGTCAAGGAAGCCACGAGCATGGGACGTGCCCTCCTCGCAAGAGCCAGCCACTACCATCGGCACTCGAGCATCGATGCTTCTTCTGCATTGGGCCCCGACATCAGCCCTAGCATCCCCGGCATTCGCGACATCATCCATGAAGTCGTCCGGGAAGAGCTCCGCAAGATGCTCCCGACTGCGGATAGCCCGTCCTCACTATCACTCGCCGACGTTTTCCGAGAGGAGGGTCACCGAGCCGTCCAGCCTGAAATTTCCACCAACACGACGACGCCAGAGGAACCAACGTTGAGCTACGCTGCCATGGCCCGACGACCGCCGCAAGCTAACCGCCAGGCCTCGGCACTACCCCGACGAGACCCTCCGATGCCGCAGTACCCTCGGCGTCAGGAAGGACAGGTCCAGTACGTCCGTCCGGAGCAACCCTCGCCGAGGAAGACCGACGTGTGGCGGACGGCCAACAGGCGACCGCTGTGCTACCACTGAGGTGAGGCCGACCACGTCTACCGGAGGTGCCCATATCGTCAAATGGGCCCACGAGGGTTTGCGCCGAACGCCCTCACCCAAGGTACGGCGAACGCCCTCGTGACATTGAGGAATACCTCCGACGACCCCTGTCCCCAGTGCCGACTCGACTCCGAGGTTCCCGTTTGCCTTCACCACGACGTGCGCTCTCGCCCTTCCGCCGCTCTCGTCGGGACAGCCAGTCCCCCCTATCTCGTCGGGAAAACTAAGTGCGGCAACGCCTGCAGGTGGCGTTGCCGAAGACGACCAAAGTAAAGAGCCTCCAAGAACGCCGGAGCGCTCCCACTCTCTAGACGCAACGCATCACAACGACGTCCCTGCATCGGTGTCCAACAACCTAAACGTTATTATTGACGGCCACGACGCATCGGCACTCGTGGACACCGGAGCAGACTACTCAGTCCTGAGTGGGAGGCTCTCCCGCCGCCTGCGAAAAGTGACAACGCCGTGGGAAAGTCCTCAAATACGAACCGCCAGTGGGCACCTCATCACACAAGTCGGGCGATGCACTGCTCGCGTCGAGATCCACGGTGAGACGTGCCCTGTGAAGTTCGTCGTTCTGCAAGACTGTTCAAGGGACGTTATCCTCGGATTGGACTTCCTCTGCGAATATGGCGCCGTCATCGACCTCGGAGCAAACCGGTTGACGCTACGAAAACCTGTTTTACCACCGGAGGAGCCCAAAGCGACGTCATCTGTGGTCCGAGTCCTCGCAAGCCACGTGAACTTACCGCCGCGGTCGAGTGTTTTCGTACCCGTCGGGATCACCGAAGCTTTCTGCGGCGAAGTTCTGCTCGAAGGAAGCCTCCAGTTGTTTCTTGGAAGCTGAATAGGCGTCGCAAGAGGAGTTGTTGAACTTCAGGATGGCCGCACTGTGCTCCTCGTGACGAACTTCCGAAATGAAGCGCAACACATCACAAAAGGTGCAGCCGTGGGCCAGGTCGAGGAACTCCGAAACTCCGCCGAAATCGCCGCCATTACTGACGAATCCTCGCCACCTCAGCAAGACAGCACGTCGCCAGCGCAGCTCGACATTGACCCTAAGCTTCCGGGCCCGAAACGACGACAGTTGATTAACCTTCTCGCCGAATACCGCGACTGCTTTGCGACGTCGTCGAAGGTGTGCCAAACCACCGTTGCGAAGCACCGCATCGTTACCGAGGACGACGCGCGCCCTGTGCATCGATCGCCGTACAGTGTCTCCGTTAAAGAGAGGGAGGTAATCCAGGAACCAGTTCAAGAGATGCTGAACGACGACATAATCCAAATTTCAAGCAGTCCGTGGGCCTCTCCAGTCGTACTGGTTAAGAAGAAGGACGGAACGTTTAGGTTCTGAGTGGACTACCGGCAGCTGAACGCTGTGACAAATAAAGACGTCTATCCACCCCCACCCCCCGCATCGACGGCACGCTAGAGCGGCTGCGCCGTTCTCGATATTTTTCATCGATGGACCTGAAGAGCGGCTACTGGCAGATCGAAGTCGACGAACGGGACCGAGAGAAGACACCTTTCGTCACGCCCGATGGACTGTACGAGTTCAAGGTGATGCCCTTTGGACTATGCACGGCACCGGTCAGCAACTTTCCAGCGTGTCATGGACACCGTACTGGCTGGGCTGAAATGGCAGAGCTCTCTTGTCTACCTTGACGACGTCGTAGTGTTTTCAAGCGACTTCGACGAGCATTTGCGACGACTCCGAGCTGTTCTCCAAGCAATACAGACCGCCGGCCTCACTCTCAAGCTATCGACGTGTCGGTTCGCCTATGACGAAATGAAGTTCCTAAGCCACGTGGTTAGCAACGATGGTGTTCACCTAGACCCAGAGAAGACTCGCGCCGTCGCGGCATTTTCAGCGCCGACAGACAAGAAGGCCGTGCGAAGATTCCTTGGACTATGTGCGTACTCTCGGCGCTTCGTTCGCGATTTCGCAAGGATTTACGCACCGCTCACAAACCTCACAAAGGACGCCCAGAAGTTCGAATGGGCCGAGGAGCAACAGTAGGCATTCGACGAGCTGAAGCGGCAACTCCAGACTTCTCCAGTTCTTAAACACTTCGATCAAGATGCGGAAACCGAGATTCATACGGACGCAAGTAACGTCGGACTTGGCGCGGTACTGGTTCAAGTGCAAGAAGGCACCGAGCGAGTCATCGCCAACGCAAGTCGGACACTGTCCAAAGCGGAGATAAATTACTCCACGACTGAAAAGGAATGTCTTGCGGTCGTCTGGGCCAGCACGAAGTTTCGCCCGTACCTGTACGGAGCCCGTTCCGTGTTGTCACGGGCCACCACTCGCTCTGGCGGCTTGCGAACCTAAAGGACCCTTCAGGACGCCTCGCTCGATGGAGCCTCCAACTGCAGGAGTTCAACATGACTGTGGTCTATAAGCCAGGCCGCAAGCACAGCGACGCCGACTGCCTGTCCAGAGCCCCTGTCGAGACGTCTCCCGGTAGCAAGGACGTCGATGACGACGAGTACTTACTTGGCACAGTGAACATTGACGACATGGCACGACGTCAAAGAGACGATCCTGAGTTGCGCGCGCTAATCGAACACCTCGAAGGACGAGGGGGTACTGTCCCCGTGTCTTCTCGAGAGCCCTGCCGACCTTCGTCCTCCGACAAGGAGTACTTTACAAGGAGAAGTTCGGAGACAACAGCTCGCCATGGCTACTGGTAATCCCTACCGACTTTAGAGTGGAGATCTTTCAAGTCTGCCACGACGACTCGACGTCCGGACACCTTGGTTACAGCCGTACGCTGGCCCAAATTCGTGAAAGGTATTACTGGCCCAAGCTGCCAAAGACCGTTCACCTCTACACACGATCGTGCCGCGAGTGTCAGCGACGCAAGAAACCGCCGACGAAGCCGGCAGGTCTCCTGCAGCCGATTGCTCCCCCAACCGCGCCGTTCCAGCAGATCGGAATAGATCTACTTGGTCCTTTCCCACCATCGACGCAAGGAAACAGATGGATAATCGTCGCCACAGATTATCTCACGCGGTACGCCGAAACGAAAGCCCTTCCTTCAGGGACTGCTGTGGAAGACGCCAAGTTTTTCATCGAGTCCATCGTCCTACGGCACGGCGCTCCCGAAGTTCTGATCTCGGACCGTGGATCACCGTTCATGGCCCAGCTGGCGCAAGAAATCCTTCGTCTCAGCCACACGAGCCATCGGCGCACCACGGCGTACCACCCGCAGACCAACGGGCTGACAGAGAGTCAACAAAACCATCGCCGATATGATCTCCATCTACGTCGACGTGGAGCAGAAGACATGGGACGAGGTGTTGCCGTACGTCACATTTGCCTACAACACGGCCGTGCAAGAGACCACCTGGATGACACCCTTTCAGCTGGTGCATGGCAGGATAATAACGACCATGCTCAACGCGATGCTACACCACGAACCGGCTGACGATGGGAGCCCCGACGCCCAATTGGTTGCTCAGCGAGCCGAAGACGTTCGCCAGCTCGACCGACTCCGAATTCAAGATCAACAACGTGTCGACACTACCCGGTACAACCTTCGTCGTCGGGACGTCCACTTCCAGCCCCGAGACCGGGTATGGGTCTGGACACCGATTCGCCGCCGTGGTCTCAGCGAGAAACTCCTGAAACGGTATTTCGGACCCTACAAGGTACTTCGTCGACTTGGAGATCTGAACTACGAGGTGATGCCCGACGGAACAAGAATATCATCACGCCGCCCACCACGACCTGAAGTCGTCCACGTCGTGCGCCTGAAGCCGTACTACGCTCGATAGGACTGTGGACCTTATGTGTTCCAAATGACTCGTTAGTTTACCGTTCTTTTTATTTGCTTTGTTTTGTTTTGTGTTGCATCGGAGCGATGCACTTTTTAAAAGAGGGAGTAATGCCGCGCGCGCAGCTGGCCAAGTAGGCAGCGCGCGCGTGGCCTAACGGTTATTGTGCCTGCCTCCCACGCGAAAAGCCAGGGTTCGATTCCTGGAAGCGACGCAACTTTTGTTATTTCTGCAATTTAGTGTTCTGGTAAATTCGAGAATCCTGTTGCTTGTTCGAGGTCCCAATGTTCTACGCATCGAACATTCTACGCCGACTATTCCAGAAGCTCACGCGTGTACATAAGGGGCTCCGCGTGGCAAGCCGCAGTTAGTCTCGCCCCAGCGCTCGATCCTGCGGTTTCGCCCACATCGACGCCCGCGACGCTCAGCTGTCTTCTTCTGTTCCCTTTTTGTTTTGGGCACAAGTTCGCCCCATTAAACGTTTAGTTTCTTCAGTTATCATCGCCTCATCAATTGTCATTCGTGACAATATATCGCGCACAGCGTGTTACCACCAAAGAGCGTCGACCATTACCTCAGAGGGTAATTTTCTTCCTTTGCTGCATACCCGTAGTGCCTTGCCTTGCACGTAGTGACGGCGAGGGCATTCACATAGAAGATGTCCTGTTGTGAGATATTGAAGGAACACACAAAAAGGCTTGATGTAAAAGAAAGGAACTGTAATAGAGTTTGAAGTTGTGGCTAGTCCAACTTCAACTATGTTCCTCCAATATCTCACAACAGGACATCTTCAATGTCAATGCCATCGCCGTCACTACGTGCAAGGCAAGGCACTACCGGTACGCAGAAAAGAAATGAAATTACCCCTGTTTCTGATTCGAAGAGCGAGTGGGTGCCGTCGTTATAATAATGGCCGATAACCTTAGCAGAAAACAAAACTGTATTTACACTGATAGAATAAACGTATAAATATTTACAGTTGAAGATTCTCAGTCAGTTCATGGCGTTCGTATCTTTCGATCCGTCCTGTTGCTTGCCTTCCGCTGGTTTTCAGCTCGCTTCGTTCGCTCTCTGACGTTAAGCTGGATGGCTAGGTTCGACATTGTACATGTTCCTTTTAAAAGTACACGGAAGTGACGTCATCACGTCTGATTGGTTGGAAGCAAAAGTGACGTAATTTCCCTAGAAAAGTGTAGGCGGAGTCGGCAAAACTGGGCGGAGTCGGCAACCGGACGTGACAACAAAGTGACGTTTCACTTTGTACCGAGTACGTTTCAAAAGGTACTAGCTCCTTAGTAGGTATCACTCGTTGGTCATATTTTCCAAACCACGTCGTCGTCGGGCGATTATGCCACTTTTCAACTAATTTACTTATTGTTTTCGTCGGGAAGATTTACCGACAGCATCGCGCAGCATTCGAGCTCCCGGAAGATTGCGAGCGTGCGACGCAGCGCCGGCAGCGAGAGACAACGTTGGCGCTAGGAACCGGAGGTGAAGAGACTGCGAAACGGAGCTCGTGGACGTTCACGACTGTGGAGCTTCAAGTGTTGTACACTTCGTTTCTACGCCACGGAGTGCCTCCAAAGTTTGGTGGCGAGCGACGAGCATGCAACGTGGGACTGAAGACAGTCGTCGTCTCTGTCCGCGTCGTGTCCGTCTCTATCTTGCGTCGTGTCGGGGTCCGGCGCGGCTGGCTCCGCTTCCCCGAGACGCCGAGCGAGAGGTACGGCGTGGAGACGGGCCTCAGACCGCTCGGTAGGATATCCGGCGTCATCGGTTGCGTGAACGAAACGATGATCGCCATCGTCGGCCCGTCCAAGAACGATCCCACCGCCATGAAGGTGGTGCACTGTGCCGCAAGCATTTCTACGCCCTCAACGTGACGGTGGTAAGTACGCTCGTATTACGTACTCAAAATCAGTTCCATGTGTGTCAGAAAGAATACAGCGTAACGCGGGTACGGTGTGGATATGCCATTTTATAAATGAGAGGTGCGGGCTTGTGTGCTCCGCCAGGGTCGGACGCAGGTATTTCGAGGGGAGGGGGGGGGGGGGGGGTCAGGTTTTTGGTCAGCGTATCATATGTCGCCCCCCCCCCCACTCATTTCCCCGCCCTAAATTTTGACACATGCAGAATTCAAGAGGGGGGTCAGGTCATCCGGACCACCCCCTCTGAATCCGCCCCTGTGCTCCGACTGCACGAGAGTGTGCTCTAGGTAGTATGTCGTGACTTTTAAAACGTGCATCCTTCCGCCCGCCACATTATGTTTGTTTGAAAGAAGTGGTTTCTTGTTTAAACACACCTTTCATGAAGGTGTGTTGCAATCATGTTAATTATCTTGTCAAAAGAACTTGGAAGGTTCCGGAATTGAGACTGCTTTGTGAACTATGAGTGGAACATTCAAGTAAATTCATGTCGGTATCTTTCTCACACTTGCAGATGCGTGACGCCGAATGCTGGGTAAGATGCATAGAGCCACGGTGGGCGACGACGGCTACGGCTTGGAGTCATGGGTCATCACCCCTGTCCTTGGGATCCACGTGACCTCCATTGCTTGCTGCCGTTGTGGAGCGCTGCTGTGGGCTGTTGAAAAACAGATTCTCGTGTCTGCAAAGGCACCGGACTCTGCATTTTCATCCATCAATAGCCACCACCACCATTATAACGACACGTGCAGTGCTGGACAACGCCTGCCTTGTATTGAGTGAGCCAAAACCGGAGTCAGGTTCCGACCCTGAAAAGCGAGAGTTGGAGTCTGAGCCGAGCTCGGAGGGGTCAGCGTCTGATGGCGAGAGGCTGGCTCCTGCCAACCTTCCAGTCGACCTCTCGGACAGGGCTTTGAGGCAACGCCTTGTCGCCCGGTTCGAGACCTGCTGCAGCCGAGCCCCTGCGCAGCGCCACACACGCTAGGATTGCAGTCCCACCCATGAGGGACGCCGCCGGCATCAAGGAGTCTGTCGCCACGACGGTGGTCTCGCCCCAAAGGACGCCGTCGGGGAGCCCCTACTGCCCTCGCCACGATGATGCCCAGCACGGACGCCGCCGGCGACGGGGAGCCGCTCACCACCACGACTGCGGTCCCGACCACCAAGGACCCATCTGTTTCCTTGCCGTCACTGAAGCCCTCCCCGTGAAAGCCGTCAAGTGCACACATCGCTCGCTGCTCCGCAATCATGGCCGTCCATAATCTATGCAGGCTCTTCAGCTCCAACACCTTGCACAGTTCATCGCGCAGCCACCATGGCTAGGGCCAGCTTGAACTTGAGAGAAAAACATATCGCTGGACTACCAACTATGGTTTAATACCTCTTCCTCTTCATGTGCCTCAGCTATCTGTTCCTTTTTGTTCTTTATTCTGAGAGCTGTAGATACAATTTAGTTTGAAACGACCCGCATTTCAGCGGGACGTAAAACATTCCAAACACTATTGCTTTTCTTGTCGAGTTTAATGGAAGGCACACTGACGCATGCTACTTTGTTTCCTTCGATGGCCATTGTTTTATATGTTTTCGCATTTCTCGTGCATACAGGCTTTTGTTTCTTGCAAGAATGGTGATGCTGCTGAACACAATACTGCATTTACAGGTGCGGCAATGACCTGCTGTAGTTTCCTTGACAGATGCTGCATGCTCTCTTATCCTGTCATTTAGTCACCTACCAGTTTGACCGATGGGACATTTGCCACGTGGTAGGGGAATGTAATAATCAACCTCTATGTAACACGGGGCACATGAGCCAAAATCAAAGTCTTGTAAGAAATGACGCACATTTTTTTCTGGTTGAAGTTGCAATTTACTTTGTCTTGTTAGGGTACACTGTGTGGTGGGCGAGGAGGTCGTTCGAATTGTAAAAAGAGGTCTGGGACATGTATATAAGGCGATGGTTGTTCAATAAATTTCAAGCTGTGGTAGAGACTTCATTGTTCTGTCCGTTTTTTTTTTTTTTTTTATTGTTCCTACGTCTCAGGGTTGCTATGGATGTCATCCACCAGCTCGCCTGCGTTTTATACCTTTGTTCATACAATACGCCAAGTTTGGAGCAGAGCACACAACCTTATTGCCCTGCCTCGCAGCTACTTCCTTTCAACGTATGGGTTATGCCATGAATGTAGGGTACTACAATTTTTTGCTTAGTTCTTGTCTTCTCTGTTCCATATCTGTGTCAGCTGATTTGTGTAAGTTAGGTGCAAATGTTTTCAGGTGAGCGTACCAGGACACCAATCGGATAGCCAGAATCACGTAGGCAGGAAAATTGCTTTTTAAAACTTTGCCCATTGTTCTGGTGACAATATTTCTTTAAGGCCGATACAAGAGCGATGTAGGAAACACTGCGTTTTATAGTTTTGGAATGTCCAGATGCAAACAAAAGAAATCTTTTGCATGACCTTGGTTCATACTTCCAACTGATGTTTATATCTTTAAATTCCAGTGTGAGGTCGAGGAACATGATGGACTTGTTCACAGGTATTTCATGTGCTGTGTTTAGAGACGGATGGTACTGCCCCCGGATATGTGTTGAGTGCATAGCGGTGATATCGATAGCCTTTCGATTTTATGAGCAGAAGGCATGAAATGCGTGGGATAATGGCAGAGAAGGCTTGCGGGTTGCCAAACCGACAAAGGTCACCTGGCTTTCCCCTGCAAAGAGCCGAGAAATACTTTAGACCATTTGTAGACCTGTAACGACCTATTTCTCGGTGTTGATTAAACCAGGGATATTGCCATTTTGGGTATTGTTTCATATCCCCTGTGGTTTTAAACATCCCGTTATTACCCTCTGTATTATGACTACATCACTCAGGTTTGCCTCTTGATGTTAGTATTGGGATTTGTGTCAGGATCTCTCAAGTCATTCCAGGTTTCTCTCTCCCCCTTACTTTTTGTCATGGTGCCTATTTTAGCTATTTTTGGAAAATAAAAATTTCAGCTGTGTTTGAGACCTTTCGGTGTATGTGTCCTTTTTACATAGAGTATCAGGGTTTATGTTATGTTGCACAGCTAGTTTATTTTTGAAAGTGCTTTATTTTTAGAATGCAAAACCGTAACTTGAAAAAGTAAAATTATATGAAAACAGGTTTTGCAATATTTCATTCTCGAAAGTAAAAATGAACACTGACTAGCATAGCATAACGTAAACAGTCGGACATTCTTAAATCACATGTTATGTCAAACATTGATCTCTTTTTTGAACACGTTTTGCAGCACACTACCTCTAGGTTGTATCTCGTAACATATCTACTAATATGCACGAAGGCCTGCCATAATCGAGACAAGATGAAAGCAGCTAGACAATATATACTGTAAGCGACCTATTTTTCGAGGGCTCAATATTTCGCGATTTAGGTTAAAGCTGAAGTTTTGGAATAATTCGCGGGTTCTAATTTTCACGACGCGGTTGGATCTCAATATAGATCTAATATGTTGACATTTACCGGAATGTTCGAGGGACCTATTTTGCGAATGTAGGCGATTCCCCCCCCGCCCCCCCCGACATTAAGTCGTTTACAACATATACAAAAAAGACGTGGCGAGTTGCTACTGAGGTATTCCAGACAAGATGAAAGTAGTTGCTGTTGAAAGTTATGACTACACTGTACTGCTCAAAAAAGTGAAGTCGCAGGCGAAATCTAAAAAGTGGAATACCTTGACTGAGACAGGAACAAAGGGGAAAAGAAATTTAGGCAGGTCTCCGCACACACAGCGGTTTTTGATAACGCGGGGTGTTGACCGCGCCCATTTACGAAATTTGTTCTTACCTGTTCAGGGTAAGTTTCATATCAAAGAAGTTTCTTGGGTAAACAGAGCAAGAGTGCGTCTAGTTGTTCAGGTCTCTGCTGCTTCCGCGCCTCATTACGCGCAGGGACCACGAAAAGGGAGCTCTTTATGTGCAGCCAGCAAACCACGCGATTCTGGCTTGCTGGCTTGCTCCGACATGTTGCTTTAAGAAGGTGCGAAGCGCGCATCCCGCATTCCTTGTAACATTGAAACAACTTTCTCTCCTATTACTCTTAAATGTATTGCAAAGGACAGAAATGAGTGAGTGAAAAGACTTTTTGACACTGGGTCAATTGGCAGTTTAAGATAGTTGTTGGCGGACATTGGCGATTACTTTCTCCGCCCCCCCCCCCCTCGAGGTCACGTGACTCCCCCCCCCCCCCCCCGTGCCTTCCCCTCCTCCTCAAGAGCTGCGCTCTAATTCGGCGTTACAGGGAGTTGTAAACGGCTTTCATTTTTTCTCATTTTCTTCCTTTTCGAACACAGTCACGCGCTCTCAGCCAAAAGCTGAACATGTTTCACTCGCGAAGGCCACAATCGCGGGTGTCACGGGTGAAGTGTAAATGAATGTTGTTCACCGTGATGTTGTTTTAGTTACTTTGCCCACTGTATATAGTTCGCTTAATTTGTGACAACCCCCCTGAGGTAATGGGCCTTTTTGGTTCGACCTCTCTCACATCTCGACATGCGAAGCGAGTTTGCAAAATTATCCGCTCTAATACTCGAGGCCAGCAAGGCTGCTGTACGACTGTTCAAAGGTGTGCTGTTATAACACGTGTTGTCATGAACACAGCGCTGGCAAGAAACTTCGAGCGTGAAGGTTAGAATCTTCATAAAGTGCCAAGCTCCTTTGGGAGCGCCTACGTTCCACGTTCTCTAAGCGACACAAAGATCCGCTTCGAGTACGGAACAGTGTTGTATTTTTAGGGGATGCAACCGGACCATCGAGATTTTGCAACATATAAAGTAAATGTCCCAAGTACGCTACTGAACCGATGGTGAATTCTCCAGCATTGGTGAGGCAAGTGACTGAGAAGACAGCTTCCGAAAGAAAATGATTTTATCCTGGACTGTGTAGAAGGTTTAAGTCGAGACTCTAGAAAGCCTGTAGACATATGCAATCCAAGATCAATTGTTTCATTTTTCAATGACTCTGGGTTGAAACTGCTGGTTGTGGATAAGGAGGGCGGCTTTGTAGTTCTGCCAGAACACATGTTTAAATAAAAATATCTACAAGCCGTGTCGAAAATTTTCAAATCAGTTCCGGATGTAATTTTCGGCAAAGTGAAGGCATGTGCTCTACGACTTTGCAAGGGGTTTGGTTTACAGAAACTCCATAAGTCCATCGGGGCAGATAAGTCCATTAGGACAGCTGGTGGTCTCAATCACAAGTTTCCTTTTCGGTGAAAACCCACAAGACAAATATGGCCTTCAGGGTAATTGTTACACAGGAAGGGTTCTGTGGGTTAGGTGAAGACAGTCCCCATCCGGTCCCCAGCGAGCGCGCGATCGGTTTTCGTTCGCCTCTTCTCTCTCTCCTAGAGCTATTTTCCCCGCGCTGCTCCCGTGGCGCTATTGTCAGGGGGCCCATTCGGGCAAGTGCGGGGGTCACCGTCGGCTTTGCTCACTCGATTGTTCCCACACGTTTTGATGGCAGAAACCGTCTCTCGTTATTCAATTGTGGAGTTTTTGATTTCAGAACGGGCAAAAAGTGCTTCGTGCCGAACGGTAGTTTCAGGATACCATTCGTGTAAGGAGAAGGCTTCCTTATTTAAAGCGCCCACAGACCCTGATCGTCTCGCATTGTGGGATCGTGCAATGTTTCTGCAGTTGTACAAAACGTTGTCACTGTACAGCCTCTTAAAGCCTCCAATGTTTGGCAACTGTGCGGTGGTTGAAGGAGAGAAACCAGCTTTAGACGCTTCTAATTTCAGAAGTCGTTTTCGCTCAGGAAGCCAGTAAGGACAACATTGACTTCGTGACGGAGGTCAAAAAGAGGTTGGATGAATTTATTCTGCAAGAAGAATGGGAATGCGAAGACGTTGCATGCACACTAAAGTCATCGGTGCTAGAGGCTTCAGATTGCATTATTATCTATCAAGATTCCTCAGCAGAAAAATGACAAGCTGCGACCCTCGCTTGGCAGCATTCACTGTGACGAGGAGTGCTTCGGCAGAAGCTGCCCTGACGATCTGCAAGAGCAAAGGGGTACTTGTACACCCTAGCGTTCACTTCCACAGGATATTGAAGTCTGATGAGCAGTTTTTTTTCGAAGAGCGCAGATAGCCAAGACGTTTACTGGGGCACCATTCATCATGTTCTAAAAACCTGCGTCTTCTCATTTCCATGCGGTGAGCACAAAAAGAACGTTATCTCCCAGATACTCCACTTCTATGTGAGCATACGTATGAGGCAACACTGCAAGCGCGTAAGCTCCTCGCTGAAAAAGGAGGCGCAGAAAAAGAAGGAAGAAGCACGACTTTGTGCTAGCTGAAAGAACTGGCGACTGTTTCATTCTTTTTTGAAGAACGTGAACATTACGCGATTTTTCACTCGCTCGTTGTTTCTGTAAATGTGC
This sequence comes from Ixodes persulcatus, assembly GCA_013358835.2. NCBI lineage: Eukaryota > Metazoa > Arthropoda > Arachnida > Ixodida > Ixodidae > Ixodes > Ixodes persulcatus. Next base: position 177,850 of record JABSTQ010010707.1, on the reverse strand, counting down.
AAACGTGTTTATCTATGAAATATGTAGCTTGTGTTCACTCATTTGTGTGTTATAATGGTCCCCTGTATTGGAATAAATGTGCCTGTTTGGTATAAATTCAATTTAGACTTGAAAAAGCTTGACCAGTTTCCAGTACGAACCATTACTACCTCCATTATTGAAATCTTGATATAAAGGTCATAGAGCACGTTACAATAACCACAATATTTGGAAAGTACGTATAACTCCCCCATTCACGACTTTTATGAGTTTTGATGGGAATGAAATGAAAATGTTGTATTTTAAGTTTTACACCTATCAGAAACAGGGGGCTGTGGCAAAAGGGACCTCTGCGTCACAAGAAATTACAGCGTTTTCGCCCATTCCATGCACGCGAGACGCTTCCCGTGTCTACTCTAAAGTCGAAGCTTGAAGAAATAATAAAACTAATTGTTACAACGGACAACAGCGTGACTCGGTTGGTGGCCAAATGCAGAACTCCTTTATTTGGCAACGAACGAGTATATAAAGGCGGCTTGCCCAATGACGTCACAGAGCGTGACCAATCACACGCGTGGCCCACGCAGGCTATCGTATCACTTCTCTCTTTCTTTATTGTAGTCTTTGCACCGGCTTCCGGACTCTGGAGGACCTCCGCAGCTCCGGCGGAGCTTCTGAAGATTGGGCGGGCACGGCCGGTGGTGGAGTGGAAGTGCAGTCACTTGCCCTCCCTGGGCAGAGTCTCTGCGGGCTCTGCTGCTCTGGTTGCGAAGGGGTCTGGTCTTCAGGCTTCTGGACGAGCCCTGTTGGTTCTTCCAGCTTCGGAGTCCTAGGCGTCCGGCGACGTATTTGGTCGAAGTGGCGTTGAGCTGGGCCCTCTGGAGTTTCCACCGTGGCCAGGAGAGAGCCCTTCGTGCCTTTGATGACACCCGGACTCCACCGCTCCCCTTGGCCGAAGTTGCGTACCCACACCGGGTCTCCTTGCTGGAACTGGCAAGGCCTGCCAGACTGTAAAGAAGGGGGAGAGGGAGTTGGAAAGCTTATATCCAACCGCGACCTCAATCTGTAGCCCAGCAACAGTTCCGACGGTGACTTGCCACATGGTAGCGGAGCACGTCGGTAGCCGAGCAAAACTTGCGCCAGTTTCTTTTCAAGGTCGTTGATCGCAGCAAGCTTTGCAAGACCGTCCTTTACTGTCCGCACCGCACGCTCCGCGAGGCCATTGGATTGTGGATGATACGGTGCACTTCGTATGTGGGTTATGCCGTTGTCAGCCACGAACTTCGCGAACTGCTGGCTTGTGAACTGGGGGCCGTTATCTGACACAATAGTTCTCGGTAACCCAAAACGAGCGAACAATTCCCTGAGTCTACCGATCGTTATCTCTGTGGTTGATGACCGGACCGGAATTGCCTCTATCCATTTTGTGTGCGAGTCTACGATTATCAACAGCATGCGACCATCGACTGGTCCGGCATAGTCTATATGTAACCGGGACCATCTTGTGCCCGTTTCCGGCCAACTAACAGGCACCTTCCGCGACGGCATTGGCTGAGCCTGCACACATGGAATGCAAGCGCTCGCGAGGTCGTCGATCTTACCATCCACTCCCGGCCACCAGAACAGGGTCCGAGCGAGCCTTTTCATGGTGGAAGCTCCTTGGTGGGACTCGTGTAGAATAGCGAGCATGGCGCCTCGGGCTGCTGAGGGCACTACCACTCGGTGGCCCCAGTAAAGAAGACCTTCTGCAGTGGAGATTTCCATCCTTCTGGAAAAGTAATGTTGAAGTTGTGAATCACACTTCGAAAGCGCTTTAGGCCACCCTTTTTTCACAAAGGTTTTGACGATGGACAGCTGTTCATCTTCGTCTGTAAGCGTTCGTAACCGGTGCGCTGGGATGGGCAAACTGTCTAGGTGCTCAATTGACAGCGTGTATTCTGGCAGGAAGTCCGACTGTTGAGCGTCGGAACTTGGCACGGGTAAGCGGCTAAGAGCATCCGCATTCGCGTTGTGCTTTCCAGCCCTGTATTCAATGTGGTACTGATATTGGCCTAGTAGGAGTGCCCATCTTTGTATTCGTGCTGACGCCATTGCCGGCACTGGTCTGTCTTCCCGTAGGAGTCCCACTAGGGGTTGGTGGTCTGTGACTAACACGAACTCTCGGCCCAACAGGTAGTCGCGGAACTTAGTTACGCCGAACACTAGCGCCAGTGCTTCTTTTTCTAATTGCGAATAGTTTCGTTCGGCTGACGACAGCGTGCGCGAACGGAACGCCACGGGCTTGTCTACAGTCCCAACACGGTGCGATATAACCGCTCCGATGCCTGATGGAGACGCGTCGCATTCCAGTCTCAAAACCTGACCCGGGTCAAAGTATGACAACATTGGAGAGCTTAACAGAGCTTCCTTAGCTTGCTGATACGAGCTTTCTTGTTGAGGACCCCACTTCCAGCTTTGTTCTGTTTGAAGTAATCGGTAGAGCGGCGCCAACAGAGTGGACATGTGCGGTAAAAACCGGTGATAGTACGTAAGCAGACCCAAAAAGGAACGTAGCTCACTTATATTCGTGGGCCGAGGTGAGTCTCGTATAGCAGCCAGGTTCTTTTCCAGAGGATGCAACCCGTCCCTGTCGATGCGATGGCCCAAGTATACGATCGACTGTTGTCGCAGATGACACTTCTCCGCCTTCAGTTTGACATCGTTCTCCTGGAGTCTGTGCAGAACCTTGCTCAAGATCTGGTCCTTTCCATCGGGGTGCTCTGCCACAAGAACGTCGTCCAGGTACACTTGAACGGCAGGAAGACTTGCCAGGATGGTCTCCATTCGTCGCTGAAAGATTGCCGGAGCAGACGCGACCCCAAAAGGAAGTCGGTTGTAGCAGAACAACCCTTTTTGAGTGTTGATGACGGCCAGCTTCTTCGCTTCCTCAGCCAAGAGTAGCTGGTTGTAGGCATCCTTAAGGTCGAGGGTGGTGAACAACGTTCCGCCACGAAGGGTTGCAAAAATGTCTTCGATGTTCGGCAAGGGGTATTGCTCGGTTATGCAGGCAGCGTTGATGGTGGTTTTGAAGTCACCGCAGATGCGAATGGACCCGTCCTTTTTCACCACTGGCACGATGGGTGCTGCCCACTCCGAGTGTGTCACTGGTGACAATATTCCTTCGCTCACCAGACGGCTTAACTCCGCTTCCACCTTGTCGCGAAGTGCGTATGGTACTGGACGCGCTTTGTGAAACTTCGGTTGCACACCTTCCTTAACGTAGAATTTCACGGGAGCTCCGCGTACGCACCCCAAGCCTGGCTGAAAAAGCTCCGAAAACTTGTCCAGTACGCCGCTCCTGTATCCTGCAGGAGTCTCTTCCACGACGGCCAGAACCGTAGGCGGCAGCAATGCAAACTGCTGGATAAGGTCTCTGCCGCAAAGACTTGGTCCGGTGCAGTTGACGACAACCAGAGTGGCCGGCACAGTCCTGTCGCCGAACGTTGCTGGGAGATGCAGTTGGCCCAGGATGGGCAACTTGCCCAAGTAACAGGCAAGCTGCAGCGTGCACTTGGCGAGACGTGGCCAGCTGAGGCGGTGCTTGAGATACACGTCACGAGATACGATGCAGAACGGCGATCCCGTATCGATTATCATGTTCAGGGCCCCAGGAAAACGACCAAGCAGGAGAAGAGAGGTCTCCCTAACTATGTTAAGCAACCCGCAGACGCCGGCTTTTTTTTCCTTTTTTTTTTGAGTTGCCGCGTCGTCTGCGGTTTACTGACACTTTGCTTTAGTTCGTAATTTTTTTCTGAAATTTTGTGGGCGAAGTCTTTAAGTCTGGAAATCTTTGCCATGTTAACAATTTTCGTCCTGTATCTCTTCTATGTGGCTTTTCGAAGGTTTTTGAAATTGTGGTCTATGAGCGCTTGTACTCCTTTTTTAAACAAACAATTACACCATTACAGCACGAATTCCTCAAAGGCAGATCTGTTGAAACAAGCTTAAGTGCTTTCCTCGGTCATAGTGGACCTACCGTATATAATAGCGGTAAGGTGAATACAATTTATTTTGATATGACTAATGCCTTTGACAAAGCTAACCACCAGATATTTTCGCTTAAACTGAAAAAATACGGACCATGCCCACTGTATTGTGCTTGGTTTGAAAGTTGCCTTGAAAGTCGTCGAAATCGGGTTAAATTTTTAACTGTCTGAATCATATGCATCTTTATCTGGCGTTCCACAGGGTTCTAACCTGGGACCACTTTTGTTTTTAGTGTTTATTAATGATTTACCATAATGGATTAAAAACTCAAAGGTGCTCATGTTCGCTGACGACTTAAAACGGTTTCACAAGGTTAAAAATATTAGTGATTGCATATATATCCAATATGATATCCACACTCTTCAACAATGGTGAGTGACAAATAGACTTCTACTGAACCCCGAAAAATCAGTAGTGATGTCCCTTACAAGGAAGAGAGAGAGAGCATAATGCATAACTGCACCCTTTTTGAAGCACAAGTGCAGCGCGTGTTTCACGCGCGTGACCTTGGTGTGATTGTAGACTCGAGATTAGATTTTTGTTTACACGTTTCTCGCATTGTTAGTCATGGTCTTCGCTGCCTTGGCGTCATTTTGAGGTTGACAAGGAAGCTCCGTTTTCCTGAGTGTCCGTTAAGCGCGAAACACACGTACGACCAAAGCGTCCGATCCGACGTCCGATCGCGCAATACGACGGTCGGAGGCGAGGGTTTTCAACGCTCTCCGGTGCTACGAAAACCCTCGCCCCCCAAGGTCATTCCGGCAGTCCGCACGTCGGATCGGACGGTTTCGTCGTACATGTGTTTCGCGCTTTAACCTTGAACTGTGCACTTGTTCGATCGCGTCTTGAGTTCGCGTCCGTAAAATGGAACTGTATTGGGATGTCATACTGCAATTTAATTGGAAATATACAGCGTAGATCTATACGAATTTTATTTGATAAACACATTGGCCGCCGTCGATTTTACGGCTAGAACTCTTTTTTGGTGAACCTCAATCTTTCAACTCTGCACGATAGAAGAATTGCTAGAGGTATGCACTTAAACATCCGGTCGTGCATGGTGCTATTGACTGTTCAGAGTTGTCGATTTCCTCGAGGTTCTGTGCGCCCTCTGGGCGGTCATCCAGCTGCCGAGACACTTTTTATCCTAACATGCGATCAATCTGTCCGATGATACGATTTCAAGAAACCTATAATGCCTTGTTTTTAGACGATGACATTTTTATTAGATTTTATTACTTGAAAAACATGCATTTATCTTATGTATTCACTCATTGGACAGTGCACTGCCACCAAGGCCACTTGGCTGTTGGCAGGCACTTAAAGCGGCCCTGCAATCATATTTAAGCGTCTACTTTTTTTGCGGTTTCCACGTCTCTTTGAGTTCGGGCAAGCTGCAGCGGGTACGGAGGGAGTAACTAAATATCAGTGCGTCATATTTTAACCCGACGACGCGGAAACCTCCTCCACCTACGGGGGCGACACGCGGTGCCGAAAGCGCGCGACAAGAGAAGTCTTTGGTCCTGGGCTTACTACTGGTCATAGCCGCTAAAAGCTTCTTTTTCGTCAAAATACAAAATATAAGTGGCGTGAACCGTTCCAATTATTTATAAAAGTAGTTTTTGTTCAGTATCTTAGATCAGAAAAGACGCAAATGCAGTTTCTAAAGTACGGAAACAAGAAATGACCCGTCTACATACTCGCCACCAATCGGGGGAAAAGGGGGCGCTTACTAGAAAGGGGTAGTGGGATCACGCGCCGACGCGGAAAGGTCCCGGATGTACGCGGCGGCGCTGCGGTCGTATGGACTCGAAGATCTGGCTGGTTCCGAGCGTTCCAAAGGCCTTCGGCGAGGTTTGGCCGTTTTGCGGTATCGCAGCGTGAAGTGGCTCCCTTTTCTCAACTGATCTTTACCCCGTGTTTGCTGCCGTTTGTGGACAATGAAGTGTCATGCCGAATTAGTGTTTAATCGCGCAGCAAATGCAATGCGAGCCGCCCTGGCTGCCCGCTTCATACAGCCTATCCAGAACATGCTTTAGTGGCGCCCTCTCGAGCCGTCGACACGGAGTGCGGCAGCCGTGGTTGCTCGCTGAGCTCACTACCCCTACTCTAGTTCACGGCCACTCAAGCGAACAAGGACGTCATGAAGGAGTTCATTTTTTGCTTGTTTTTGTAATTTTAATTTGCCTATAACTTTTAAAATAAAGCGAAATTCGAGAAAAGAAAAGTTTCACTAAGTTACTACGTTCAGTGCGCTCAGGTTCGGTGCAAATTAAAACCAGTCAAAAAGTCCCCTCACTTAATAAAATTATCTATCTAAAAAAAAAAGAGGGTTGTGCTGGGATTTGGTGGGTAACCAGCCGTAACAAAAACAGAGCCACGTGCTTGTCCTTAGCCAAGTACTTGGCTTGGCGGAGCTGAGTAACAACGGGAGTACGGAGAGGCGGGGTGGGGGGGGGGGGGGGGGGGGGGGGCGGTGAGAGACAGAGATTAGGGCCGGATGAAGGAATTTTGGAGCCCTGGGCTAAGGCTCTTCATGAGGCTCCAAATGCTGATGATAATACTATGACGACGACCGTGGTGGTGGTGGTAACGGCAATGACAGAAATGTGTATATTTCACCACCTTACAAAATACAAATGTTGTTCGTTGTATGATACACCTTGGGGGGCTTCTGTATTGGTAGATTCAATTATTAGGAAATTTAGGTTTCACTGGGTGAAAATGGAGCAGATGCGATTGTGGATTAGAGGCTGTTTTGGAACAAAACGCGAAGCAATGAACGATTGGGGAAAATAGTGTAGCGCGCATTAAGGGTCTCCATAGGGCCCCGTACAATTCCATTGAAAAGTTAAAAATGATGGATCCGCGTTTCTATGAACTTGTTGACCTTGTTTATACAGTATGTGTCTGTCATAAATTCCTCGTGATGTTGAGTTAGAGGGATGGCGCAGATGACTCCCTTGATGTCAACATGATTACTTTGGTACAAATCGCAATAGACAGTAACCCAAAGGATGCCCGCAAATTACTCATTACAAGAAAGAAAACAAAAATATCTCCGTGCCCCTAAAGAGCTGCTACTCGCGAGCTGCCTCGCCAGTCGGAACTCGAAAGCAGTCCCAAGATTATAGTGTTTTTATTCTAGTCATTGCTCCGATTTATTGGAGATTGACTAGAATCACGGAAAACACGGAAACCCTCATTGATCTCTTTATCACAAATGTTGATAACACTTGTGTGATTAGCGGAATATTAAATTATCATATAAGTGACCATTTGCCGACTTTCTTTTGCATAACAGGCAAGCGATGTCATAAAAATAATAAAAAGTCCTTCAGTCGTTTTCAAGATATCAGGCTTGATAACCTTGAAAAGTTTCGTGAATGTATAAGAAATGAAAATCGGTCTGATGTTGTTAATGAAACAAACCCTGATGTAGCGTACAATATTTTTCTGGACAGGTTCAAAAAACTGTATGCAAGCAATTTTCCGTATAAGACATTTAAAACATCCAAAAGAATTCGTTAGCCCTCCCAAGCAGCACACCATTGTTGGACCAACACGGGCCCGCCACTGGCAAAACTTGACTCCAATATTGGCCTAACGTTGGTTTTTGTCGAGAGCGCTACTCGATCCAATGGTGGACCATTCACTAATGCCAATGTTGGACCACGATTCAACCAATATTTGAACCAATACTGGACCGTCATTCATGCCATCGTAGGACCGCCTCCTAAACAACATTTAAGCCAACGTTAGGCCACAATTTAACCAACATTAAGCCATCATTGGACCACTACTGATTGTGGGTGTTACAACCAATATTGGCATCCAAGTTTAAGCATTTGCTTATCCAATATTTGCACCCAACCTTATGCTCTGGATATTTCGATTTCGGCATCCGATTTAAAGCTCGGGCTGCACTATTTTCGGCAGCCATTTTAGCGGGCATGCAGCTTTCTTTTCAGATGTATTTATAGCGTTCAGTAGAACACTAGCTGGATTACCCCAGACCTCTTGTCGAAAATTAATATAAAAAATCAATTGTTCGAAAAATTTAATAAAACAAGAGATCAGGCGGATCTTAACAATTTCAAATTATATAGAAATAGGCTAACAAAGGAACTTCAACAGGCAAAGGCGGACTACTATCATAGGAACTTGGGCTCGTCAAGTGGACGTGTTGATGTTCTATGGAAAAGGATTAATTCAATCCAACAATGCGACTGGTCTCATGTTGATGTGGAAAACCTTAGTGTGAATGGTACAGAACTTGCAGGTGTTGCTTTAGTTAATGCGATTAACGATCATTTTGTAAACTTAGCTACAAACGCATATAGTAATGAAGCCTCTTTATACATTGAAAAAAGGAATGGGAATTCTGTTTTTCTAGATCCAGTTATTGATACCGAGGTGTTTTCGGTGTTTATGAATTTAAAGAACACCGCGAGTAGAGATGTTGATGATATCCAGATTAAGCCAGTAACATATGTTCTAGATATTATAACACCTTATGTAACACATATTTTCAACTTGTGCATATCGACAGGAATATTTCCTGTGCGTATGCAAGTAGCCAAGGTTTCCGTTCTGCACAATGAGGGAGATAGGAATGACATTAATAAATATAGACCTGTGTCAATACTGCCACTCTTTTCAAAGGGACTTGAAAAAGTAATTCATACCCGCTTGTCTAACTTTTTTGACAAACAGAAGCTAATTACAAGATCCCAGTTTGGATTTAGAAAGCATATATCAACTGAACTTGCCTTACTTGAAGAGAAAGAATTTATTTTAAGAAATCTCGAGAAACGAAAACTAGTACTTGGTATTTACGTAGACTTTATTAAGGCTTTTGATTTTTTAAACCATGAACTATTATTGAAAAGGCTGGAATATTATGGAATTCGCGGACAAGCTTTAACTCTTCTTCAATCCTACCTTGGAAATCGGAAACAGTACGTTTGTTGTAATAATTTCATTTCCACAATTAAAATCGGTAATATCGGGTGTACCTCAAGGTACCTTAGGACCTTTCCTTTTTAACGTTTATGCCAATGATATTGTGAACATTGAAAAGACAACTAAATTTGTAATATATGCTGACGATGCGACGCTTCTTTTTACTGCTGATAAGGCACATCAACTTATATCAATGGCCAACACAGTACTAGATAAATCAGGAGTATGGACTGATAAAAACGCCTTAAAAATAAATACCAATAAAACAAAAGCTATGATGTTTAGGTCGAAAAATGAAGTTATTTCTCCATTAGAACACATTTATATAAACTCAGTAAATATTGAATTGGTTGACTCATTCAAAACGCTTGGCGTTGTGTTTTCACAAAACATGTCATGGGACCATCATATTGAGTATTTAAAAAATAAATTAGCAAAGGTACAGGTCTGGTACATCGGAACCGATATATATTTCCGATGTCAGTTAAATTATTACTGTATAAATCTCTATTTTTTGCCCAATTAAATTACTGCAACCTGGTCTGGGGTACTACCACAGCAACAAATCTTAAGATGAAAACACTTACTCCAAAAACGATCATGTTACGTACAATTGCTAATGTGCCGTTCTGCTCGCATACAGAAAACCTGTTCAGAATGTATAATATATTATGTATCTACAATATGTATAATTATAGGCTTTCTACAAAGTATAAACATGAATTGTTCAGTAACCGCACTTACATAATTGAACTGTCTGGTTTAAACCAACGCGTTCCCAATTGTCAATTTCGGAGCCCTGAATACTGGAATGTACCTACTTGCCGATTAAACCTAGGAAAAGAAATGTTATGCTGCAGATTACTTAAACTGCTTAATTGTATTTATTCACAGTGATGATCACGTAGATACCATCAACATGAAAGAATTGCGTGCGTTAATGTGCCATTTTGTTGTAGACGACTAATGTTTTTAGTGTGCGTGTGTGCTTTTTAGTTCTCTTTCGCCCTGTCACTGCTGCAGAATGCAATTTGGGGGCCGAGAGCTCGTCAAGCCGTTTCGTGCGGCTTTTTTTCTCGGCCTCCACCATTGTAAACGGAAAATAAAGACGTTATTATTATTATTATAACTAGCTTTTTTTTAATAAACAACATGAAACAATTTTTTTATTTTTGCTAAATACTACTTAGAATCACTCCCTAACGTTAATAACTGAGTAAACTTGCCTTAGTTTTTTCTTCCTAGGCGATGGGCAGTCGCTCAACCTATCCGAGAAATATGAGCATCGTTCATCCGCTCAACTCGAAGCTAGAACAAACGGCCACGTGGCCTGATGCTTATCCTATGCCACCAACGTTAATCTGGGGTTGGCAAAGTAGAAAACGTGTGCTGAGCTCCAGGCATTTGTTAGAGTTCGGCTATTCTCATCACCGCAGTGGTTGGACGGGAGCAACTACCCTAGTGTCCGCTAAGGCATTAATTGTAACGAGTCGAAATCGAGTGCTCACGCAATTCTCGTGTCCAATCCATGAGCCACGCTCGACTGTCGTCAGGCGTGTGGTTTCAATCCCATAATTACGTCATCAAGCTTTGCGAAGGCAAAACTGAAAGAAATTGTCTTCTTTTATCCTCTCAATTTCACCGCGAGAAAGAAGCTTCTGAATCAGTGGCGGTCTGTGCGAGTATACTTTGGCCAGACTAGGACCAGTACGCCTCTTCAAAGTCATGAAAATTCCAACCCGATATCGTTTCATGACGCCTTTAATTACTGACTTGAACAATAAAGCAACACATACAACAAAGTAATATCGGTCGTTCAAGTATTTAGGGCTCAAACCGCCTCGTCCACCATCTTCTAATAACTGAACTGTGTTCCAAAATAAGGCTTCTGCATACAAATAATAAAATAAATAATTAATTCTGAATGCGATTTTTGGGCACACTTAGAGGCATCTCTCATGAAGATCAAGGAGGTATGTTCAAATTCCTTTCCTACATGCTCTCTGTTTTAACGGTAAAATGTTACAATTAATCTTGGAAATGGTCTTGTTTCTTCTAAGTTCAGTAATTTAGACCTTCGCAGCCATTTAAACCTATTACTCAAAGCCAGGGGTGCAGAAATAAAAAATTAGGCGGGCCAAAATTACGTTTATTGAACACTGCGCGGGCCGCACCTAGTGCGACGTGTTGCACATTTTTGTTTGCGGTCTGCGGTAGCAGTGGCGACGGACGTTGTACTCTTCAGGCACGGCGAAGGACTCGCGACGCAGGGCAGATGCACTTCGATGCATTGTCAATGAAGAAGTACCTGTATGTCCACTCGCGTGATTGAACTTCCGGCCCTCTTGGTCGAATTTCTTCTTTGGAAGGACGCTCATATTTCACGAGCAACAATTAGCGTCTTTCAACAAACGCAGGAACCCATCAGGTATATTTTCCTTTTTCATTGTACTGGCATTGTTCATGTGAATGGATGGATGGATGCTAATGGCTATACCTTCTGTAACGGGCGGTAGCTTTCTCCCCTTAGCCTAAGTCTAAAAGACAAACCTGATTCCTCCCGCCCTTCTAACCCAATTTTATCCCCCTAACTATCCCAACAGAAAGGCAGAGGGTTGATAGCCTCCGTGGTGAAAGAGGGAAGGGCAAGAAGTTTTCGTGTTCCCTGTACAGACATGTTGAGACAGAACCACACATGAACAGGGAAGGCTGCAGACACTCTTTTGTTGTTGTAAGCGGGATTAGTGGAAAGGAAAAATTTGAAGCAAGAAATCGTAGTTCCTTCGCCGAAGACTAAGAAAAGTAGGTCAGAGGTTTTCACTGCTTGCCAAGCGGTGCGGGCGCTCGGTGGATTAAATGGCATAGTAAGCAACTTTCTGCACCGGGCCGCGGGCCGTATGTTGTGCACCCCTGCTCTAAGCTAAGAATAATAAGTCATACCTCAGAGGCTCATAAAAATAAATTGCAGCGATCATATCACTCCATGGCGGAAAAGGTGTCTCGCACTGGCAGATCAGACACGGGCTCAAGAGGAGTTGCTTGCAGTCACTGCCTCTCGAAAACTTTTGGGGGACATTTCAAGAGCCGGCTCCTTGAAACGCCTGTTAGTGGTTAGAAAAGAATGCTTCGAGAGGTTCACAAATATTTTTTTTCTTGTTTTAAACTTGACGTTTCGGAGGAAACTTTCCATATGGAACTCCGCTAAAAGACCAAAAATATACAAAAAAAATAATGTACTGTAAACGACTTAATTTTCGCGGGCTCAAATTTTCGCAAATCGGGCCAAAGCTGAAAATTTGAATTTATTCCCGGGTTCAAATTTTCGCGAATCGAGTGTAGCTTCCGTAGCGTTCACATATTAGCGGCGAGATGTTTCGGTGGCGCCCTCCTGTGGTTCCCCTTTGTGACGTCATTAGCTTGCAAACAACAAGTTCGATGGTGTTTGTTATTAGCATGGTGGAAGCTTGAAATCATTGCGCTCTTAAAGGAACACTGCCAACACCATCAAAATTAAAGTTCTTTCATTCCTCTTATTTCCGTCGATGAGAATCCCCTTTCCGACGTCATAGTCAGCGTTCGGCCAATCGTGGAAGGCCGATCACAGCGACGCTTTCGGTCGCGCACGGGGCTAATTGCCCGAATTGTTCGCGGGACGTATTTTTCGCGTTTGTAGGCGATTCGCGAAATTCGCGAAAATTTAGTCGTTTACAGTATAGCATGTATGTTGCTTGCGTATCCTTCGGCAACACTTGCCTTCCAACCCACCATTGTCCGTACAACGCATCGAGGGGGCCCAAGTACAATAGAGAACTCCGTGGCCGTCCTTCCGACTGGTTTCAATTAGAAGAGACCTCAAAGGGACCGCCAGCGTCGACAGCTATGCTCACACCGACAAAAAGGGTGGGAGGCAACGTTGGTGGGAGGCAACGCTTACATTTTGTTGCTCTAGCACAGTTTTTTACGTATTCAAACACCAGCTCGTCTAGAGTAGCTGTTTGAACTTGCCCAGCAGACCAAGCTTTTAGAGTAGGTAACTTTGTGGCATTCCCGTTTCCCTGTAGAAGAAACAAAAAAAAGGGGCGGGGGGGATGTAACGACGTCAGAAAGCCGGGGCCCAAAGGCTCTTCCGAGTTTTGTTCCTCCTTTAGGTCTGAGTCGTTCTGAACTAAAACCGACTAGCATTTTTTTTTTTTTTCTTCAAATTTTCGGGGGCCAGCACAGGGCCCCCCGGGGAGCCTGAGCTGCAGCCCCCTTAGCCCGTACCTTAATCCGGCCCTGGGGGAGAGGGGTTTAGCAATTTTTCAGGAGACCTTGAGCCAAACGCACGGGGGCTCAGCATATTGCCCAGCACCCCCTGGAAAACGTCAGCGGGTGCTCAAACCCCCGTTGCCCCCCCGGTTCCGCGGTCCCTGTCTGCCAGCCACGCAAGCGATGCGGTAACCACCGGTGCAATGGGATCACGGGAAAAGCAACGGGCGGCTTGCCATGGGAGTTAGATACAAAAAGGCAATGCTTCTATACTATTACATGTAATTTTCAAGGGGATGTTTGGACTGTTTAATATAAACAATACTTCGAAATACCCGAGTGTGATATAACCGGGCTCGAGTGTATTCAATGTTCATAAAATGTTTACGAAGTAAGCCAAGCAGCTAGTTTGGCAAAAATAATGGTAAGGCTAAAATTACCGAAAATCCTGGGTTTGGACGCGTTGTGGTGTATCTATTTGCCTTGTGGTGTTTTATTTGCCTAACTCGAGTGATGCCGAGTCTGGAAATCTACTTCGTTAAAAAATACCATACTCCATCGCATGAGTTGCGTGCGCAGCAGAGGCAAAAGCACAGGCGAGAGCGTGGCTTTCAGATTTGCTTTCCTTTCACGACCACTCGCGAAAGGAAAGCAAATCTGAAAGCCATGTGCCCACGTCTATACCTTTGGTGCTTGCAACTCTTAAGATAGAGCATAGAAAGTTTTAGTAGAGCATATCCTAAGGACTGCGGGCCTTGTTGGTGCGAGCTCAATCGATGCTCGAAGCGACGGCACGAGCTCCCGCTAGCAACGTAATCCTTGCCTACGATCCATTAAACTTGTATTTACGCGCAGGAAGAGGTGCATTCTGCCACGTGCCTGTTCTCAGCACTTGCTGCAATAAACGGGAAAACACTATATTTTTGCCGTGCGTATTGATGTCCCATAATACTCGAGACTACATTGGCATTTTTTTTTTAAATTGCCTGCGCTTAAAGGAATTAAAGAAAACGTGTCTTCACACTCGAGCGACTCCAACATTGCTCACGTTATTAGATTTGCCAATCGAGACATCTTTCCGTGCTTTAGAACTTCAACAAAGGTGCACAAATGTAAGTTTCTTCACATTAGAAAACAAAACTGTCTACATAATTAACGCAAAAGAATTATCTAGTCCGCCGTATGCAATAGCAAACAATTAAGGCCCGGCAAGCATGGCGTGCGTTGTGCGCGCCTTGTTGACCTCGCACGAAAATGGCAGCCGAGGGGGGGCGGGGGGGGGGGGGGGGGGGGGTGCGCAGCGAGGAAGGAGGATTGCCCTCTATGGAAAGGAGGAAAACACAGGAAAAGGGTGAGTGGGCCTTTATCGCGTAAGCTTCTGCGCATGCGTATACACTCTCGCCCTAAGCCCACCTTTCCGCTGTCGCCATCTTCTGAGGGCGCCGTCCCGCACGACCAACATTGTCAGCATCCATCTTCATGCATATTTAGTCTATTTTGACTCTTTGTCTTTTAGTAACATCATAATCACAAAGCCTTTATTTGTGCTAATAAACAACCAATTATGGTCTGCAATGTGGCACAGTGAAAGAGGTGAACAGTTGTACGTGCTCAGCAATAATTACTTAAAAATGCAAATAACAATAAAACTAGCATGCAACAAAACACAAAAGTGTATTGCTAACGACGGAAAATAATCTCATCTAATTGTCTACTGAGATTTACATAGTTATCAAAAATATCAAAATCTTCGTGTCCAAGATAGTTTACACTAATCTGCATTCTTGTTGATGATATCATGTGTTGATTGTGGGGATAAAAAGTGAGAGCTCCTATTTGAGCAAGCCGGTACGTTCAAATTCACTGTGCATAAAAGTGTTGAATCAATGCCCCCGTGAACTAATCTATGTAAAAAGGCCACATCGCGCGATAATCTTCCGAGGGCTAGACGTCGTAGGCCTAATTTATCAAACAGGAGTTCATAGTTGTAAAAAATACCTATGGCCAAGGTATTTTTCATAGATTATACGCACTAGGCGTCTTTGAACTGACTCTATCTTGACTGCATCATGTGCAGTGAGCGAATTCCACACTACCGAACCAAAATCTAGTCTAAATCTGATAAGAGAACAGAATAAACGAAGGAGACAGGCATAGTTTACAAACCTTCTAGTTAATCGATTAATCCTTCCCAGTAATCTAAATGCAGAACAAACAATGTAGGTGAGATGGCAGCCAAACGAAAGAGAACTCCAAGATCACGAAGCGATGAAACTCTTCAAATACATTTGTCATCAAGTGAGTATGAATGCTGCACAATTTCACGTTTTCTACTGAAAGACAAGACTTTAGTTTTTTTCTGAATTAATGATTAAGCAATTTTCCCGACACCAGTTTAAAATATGCAATGCATCACTCTGAAGGAGGTCTCATTCATCAATCAAACTAATGCTCAAAAAGATCTTGGTATCGTCCGCGAATAACAACACGTTTGAGTTTACCACACAAGCAGATATGTCATTGATAAAAATCAGAAACAAAAGTGGACCCAAATTGGAGCCCTGTGGTACTCCCGATAACGGACGAAAACGATCAGAGAAATAATTTGAAATGCGTACAACACTGATTTATATATACATTTAATCTCTTATCTAAGTAAAACACTTGCAATCACTCTACTTCATTAAAAATTGCGGTAGCTATATTTATTGTAAATTGTTTAGAAAAAAACTGTTAAAGGTAAAGGGGTATATTTTAGTGCACTAAATTATAGCTGAAACAGATTAAATGAGCAAGCTCATTAAACTAAATTAGTAGTGACACTGTGTTAAGTTGCGAGAAATATATTCTACCATATAATGATCTAGAATTTCAATATAGTGGAATGACTGGATTAATATTCAATATGGCATTGCATAGTGCATATTATGTAATAATGTCCTTTTAGTTTTTATTTCCCGAGAATGCATAAAATGTCAAATAGTAATAATGTAACTGAAACCAGTGCTATTAATTACCGTAATATCCCGAGTCATCGCCCACCCTACTTTTTGGACCAATATCGATTTCCAAAAAAACAACACAGAGTCATCGTTCACCCCTTTAAGTACCCCAAACGCAAACTGCGATCCGCAAACATTCATTTTACCCGAGTGACGCGCGGCTGCGGACCCTACAGTTGGAGGACATCCGTGACAAAGCAAAACAAAGGGAAAGACTTTTCTTTGTTTACGCATTTCCTCCGCAAGCGACCCCGAAGTCGTTGTGTATCCGTGCGAAAAGAAAACGATGGATATAACAAAATAAAAGTTTGTTCTGCTCACAAAACAATCGTCCCCCCCCCCCTCCCCCCCAAAAAAAAAGAAGAAAAAAAAGTTGGAAAGATAACACAAGCAGATTTCTAAGTGGAGAGCCAAAACAAAATTGAAAAATAAAGCTCTCTCCAACCTGTACCACACGAGGTATAACAGGTTAGAGATTAGATAACACAAGCAGTAACCCATTCAGAAATCACGAGGTAAGCGAACGCCCCATATCCTGGAATGTAACCACGGAGTATAAGGTCGAAGTTTGTCTCCGCCGAAGTAAGGTCGCCGCGAACCCGCTCCTTCTTTCGGCACGTTGCGACCGCGGTTGTGCAATGTTTAGGACAGCCGACGGGTAAATAAAGCTTTGCTGGAACGCCGCACACAGACGTTTGTGGAGCGTCCCATTTCGAGCTCCGTGTTCATGGTGCCGTCGACGTCACGCAGCAAAGCCGCCTTAACCCATGCTGATCACACGCTGTGCACGGACGCACGCACGTATGCACCAAACAAGAAAGTTGCACAAGAGCTAGCGATTGACAAGGCGCCCGATTTGACCCGACGCCAAAGTATTTGCCAACACGATTGCCGGCTTTCCCAGCATTGCTCTTCGTCGCTTCTTTGATCCGTTCGCTCGTTGCGCCGGGTTAATTTTTCTACTTTCTTGCAGACTTTTTTTTTCTTTTTTATTAACGAGGAGAACAATGCAGTGTAACACGCTTGCACGGAATAAAGGTTCGCGCTGCATGCCGATCGGCAGTGTTCATAGTGCGTATGCAAGCAATGGGCTTTGCTATAGCAAAACATTCTTTCATGAGCATTTTTTGTATATAACAATAAAACTAATTCGAGTTTTGAGTTTAATTTATCACTTGTGCAGCCGTGCTAGATACGCACAAAAAATGGGCGTTTTCCTTTCCGCTTTTTTTCAGCTTTTTGTGCTCACCCACCGAGACATGGCCCACCCCACTTTTTTTATGAATTTCAGGCGGCAGGGGGCTGGGCGATGACTTGGGATATTGCATACATTATTCTCCAGCTCTCTTCCCAATAACTTGAAGGAAGTGCTAACAACAAGTAACAATTTATTTCAAATGGGATTGCAAGGATGCAGCCTCTTGAGCACCCTCCCAAGTGTCCAAACAAAAGGGATTTTCAGAAAGAAAATAAATGCAGAGGCCTGACTTTTACGCCAAAAGCTAAATTTTAGAAACGTGTTTCCGCCCGTTTCAGTCCCTCTTCCGGGAGCCGCTTCGGGAGCGTGACCTTGAGGACCCGCCAGGTTCGGATTTTGAACGGCGAGGCGACCGTGACTTTGAACGTGACCTTGAACGCGACCTTGAACGCCCCTGGAAGCCCCGGCCAGAGGGAGACTTGGAGCGTTTCCTCGAAGGACCTGGCGAACTGGACCGCGGGGAGCGACTTCTTGACCTGTAGGGACGTGCAATTTATTTAGCCTTGGAAAGGCCTTGGTATACTATAGTAATAACAACCATGACATTTATAATACTTGTAAGTCAACTCGCAGTAATTCAAAGTCGCCTTATTCGAATTATTGGTTAGTTTGAAGCAGGGGTGCGGCCCCGGAAATAACACATTCATATCTATTTATTTATTTATTTGAAAATACTGTTAGCCCTCTCTTGAGGACCATTACAGGAAGGGTCCAAGGGACTAAAATATGCAAGAATGCAAGAAAAATACGTAGTGTACAACAAATAGGGAAAAAAAAAAAACCTCGATAATTCCAATTGTAACCCCTGGTACGCGTTAATTCAAATGATTCTTTTTTGTGCACGAGAAGTCGGGCAACTCTGGGAGCATGAAGAAACCTTGCGAGCATGCTGCTGTACTGAAAAGACTGTTTGAAATTCAAACGGGTTGCGATCTGGTCGACCTGTTCAGATTACATGGTATTATGGGATATGGGTAGGGTTCTGCGTTTTCGGTTTGAAATTGGGGGTATTTTTTTCCGGGGTTTAATTTTCTCCTACAGATTCGGTGTTTTTGTGTAAATTGGTTAAAGGGGTACTCCGCCGTTTTCTTCATAGTCCCCGATTTTTCTAAAAACTTGCTAAAAACACCAACAAACATCGCTGAAATAGTAACCCAAATATTTGGACAAAATAACTTTTTTTCGCGAAGTTACAGAATTTACAATTTTGGTCCTCATCGTGTTTTTCAAAGTGAAAAGCTCTACTGGCAACATTGAAAAAGTGACGTCATGGGAGGGCAGGGGTTCACTCTTTGGGCTGTAGACTTGGTTCCCAACTGATTACAAACAGTTTTATGGTGTCAAATGAATGCTTTGGAAAGTCGCTCCAGCTCCCGCGCAGCAGCACGATACAAATGCTCGGCATAGTTCAATTTTAGACTGCCTGCTCAAACCGCAAGCCGGCCCACCCGTGACGTCACGGCAATGAAAAGCGCGGGTATATTCGAATCTTCGTTTTGGCGTCATTTTCATTTGCCGATTTCACAATACCTATTCTGAATTTCGCGATACTAAATAGTATACCGGAAAGAGTAAAGGACGGCGATTTTGAAAATATAGTTAGTTGGGGTTGCTCAAAAAATCGCCGGAGTTCCCCTTTAAGTCATAACCAATTTACACCAAAAACACCGGATCTGTAAGAAAAAATTAAAGCTCCCCAAAAAATATGCACATTTTCGAGAAAAAAAAAAAAAACTCCGAAAACGCAGAACCCTAGATGTGGGTACCAGCTCGATACGTACATTTGTTTGATACGGGTACCCGTGTGATATGGGCACCCATTTGATACAGGCATTCATTTGATATATGAACTCATTTGATATGGTACCCTTTTCAACAGGCCCCCCGGGTACTGAGCAGTCTTGGGCAGATATTAAACCCTGTTGCAGGTTAAAAAAAGCTGGACAAGCACCTCCTAACTTACTTTTTTCGGTAAATTTTAACTGGAATGTGTTACTGCTTACTGGAAATAGTAACCCTATAACAGGGTTACTATTTTTGAAAGTAACTGTAAAAAGTGCTGTCGTAACAGTTACTTTTCAGATTGCAGCACAAAACTATTCCCAATACAACCACTAAATCATCTTACGACTCGTGAGAAAGGACACCTCAAGAAACTGCTAAAACATCGCCTGGTGCAAGAAAAAAAAGGAGCAGAAAGAAAAAGAAAACCAAAATTTTGTGAGACCCCGCTTGGCCAAGCTGATCCCGGGGGCGAGGGGGGGGGGGGGGGGGGGGGGGAGGGGGAGGGAAGGGGTAGAAGAATGTAGCAGGGCGTTTGCAGAAAAGATCGAACAACCATGTCTGGTAATTTTGCTAGCTCTATGCCCCAAAAAATTAAACCAATCCTTGTTTTGAAAAAAAATAATAATAAAAAAATTTTGTCTTTGCGAAAACAATTTGTAAGCCGAAACAATTCAGAGCTTTATGGATCCGGATCTCAAAAGATTGGAAATCCAAATTTTGTAACATGATTTGGACGTGTTTGTTCAATATTCGCATAAATTGTCATTAAAATTGAAAAAGATAACCTTTCTAAAAACATACACTGAAATGTAGACAGGTTACCAATTTTGCAATGATTGGAAAATCAGTTTAAAATGAAGGCCATCTTAATTTTTCTTCTGCTTTTCACAGATCAAGGCTCATAATCTGCCCTATCAGGCCCTTCAAAAATGCTTTGCAATATTTTTGTACTTTTGAATGTACAGAGCGCTAAATATACAGAATCACCGTAACAAGAGTAGAGAAAGATAGAGCTTTGCCGATTTCAAACAAGGGCCAGAAAGGGGTAAAACAATGTAGGAAGTCTGTGAAGAGAATGCACTGTGACAGGAGTTCGCGAAAAATAAGAATTTATACAAAAGATTACAGGTTAGTTCGAAGCACAATTCAACAATTTAAATACAGATTTCTCGGATCAGTGAACTTCGGAGCCTACCCTTTGTAGGGAGGCTGGGCTACTGACGACCAGGTTCAAATAGTGGTAAGAAAGAACACATGTGTAAAGTCGTACAATTAAAACGAGTTTAATGAATCAAGATCCTGTGTGCACATACGGCGCTTGTCGCATGCATTCTTTCTGCTGGACGCTGACCTGAGTCGGTCACGGCGCTCTCCTGGCATTCCGAGGAGGAACATTTTTTTCCCGTTTTGCCTGTTGCGATCACTGTTCCGTTTTTTCTCAGTGGCACCACAAGCTCGCGACCTTGATCTGCTTTTCGCAGCCATAGGAGACTTACGTTCAAAGATACGCCTTTTCTGCACCTACTGTTTTTGCTAAAACAGCTGTGGTTGCAAAGTGTCGGACCGCGTACACTGCCACAACTAACAGGACTGAATTCCACGCTCAACAGAAACAGAGTCCCACGTTCTGCTTTCATGTCCCTGAACGCTTTGACGTCAACTTTCGGGAGGTGGATTAGTTTCACGTTCGGCAGTTTAGTGTTCAGTGGGGCAACCATCTCTGACGCCCACTTGATCCCCGACGTGGTGGGCCGTCGGAGGCTGTACAACGTTGCCTGGTGCTTGACACGACCCCCGATTCCATCACAGCCAGTCTTGCCATGTCCAGTTGTGGAAAAAAAATCCACTTCAGAGGCGTGTACTAGTTGCTCTGCAGCTCGTGTAGTTAAAGTGGCTCTCTGCACCATCACTGACATAGGTCACATAAGCATACCCAAATTGGATACGCCTCGTCCTGTGCGCTTCTTTCTTTCTCCGTGTTTTTTAGGCGTATTTACCACCATGCATAAGTACCAACTAGCCCAACTCGCAGTTTTAATAGGTAGATTTCATGATTTTCCAAACAGTTATCATATAAATTAAGTTACAGACAATCTCATTCAATCGCAATTCTTTTTTTTTTGGCTGTATATATATATTTTTTGTTATGTTGTGCGGCCCTCCACGGCGGCGGATTTATTGGTGTTGACAGGTGGCGCAGGTTCAGGTTCTGCAGCGCCCTACCTTCTATATCATGTTACCATCAAGGTTGTAGGCTGCTCTGTTTGCAAGGTCGCTCCGGTTGCTTCCTTTACATCGCATAGACAGAGACGCTACACGCCGGCTGTTGAAACAGGCACTGCGAAGCATGTTGATCTTGATCGCTCCGGCCCATGGGCATTTTTGGGTCGGTTGTACGAAAATGTATTAGGAATTTTCCCTTCAAAACTAAAGCCCACCTTTGTGCTGTCAGTTTGTTTTTACATGACCACCCCGTAGCATTTTTAAGCTTTTTAATAATAATGAAATTGTGAAGAATAGGTATGTGAACGCCCCATTTATGGCAACTGCGTTAGCGTCAATTTGGCATTATTTCTCGCTTTATAACTTCAAAACCACACAAATATTACAATATGTTTTTGCAGATGCTGTTAGTACCTATTATAAACATTAATTTCGAAGAGTTCAAAGAACATTAAAGATGGCCTTTTTTAAAAATGATTTTTAAAATAATGCATATTTAGTTAAATGCCCCTGTGTGAGTGTCACGATCCTTCTGGACTTCTTGTCATTTTCTCTGGCTAACCAGGGCAACAATATTTCATGCACAGATGAATTATATACAGGGCAACACACTGGCAAAGTTTGAAGACCTTAGCTTTTATAGATACAAAGAAAAGAAATCTTTAATCTAGAGCATTATTGCGCAATGTGCCGCATTTGCGATTTTGTTGCTCAAAATAACGACCCCAATACACTTTGATTAATACTTTTTTTCAATCCTTCCTAAGCCTAATTTGTCAGTAAATATTTCTAGACCCGTAGCCAGAG
This sequence comes from Ixodes persulcatus, assembly GCA_013358835.2. Lineage (NCBI taxonomy): Eukaryota > Metazoa > Arthropoda > Arachnida > Ixodida > Ixodidae > Ixodes > Ixodes persulcatus. The sequence continues at coordinate 155,557 of JABSTQ010010707.1, read as the reverse complement.
GCTTTTGGGGGAAGCCGCCCGAAATGCCAACATCACGCAGTACGCAAAAAGCGCACGTGACTGAGAGGGGTGCTTAAAAATTATTTTTGCAAAGAAAAAATTTTTTTTTTCAAAACAAGGATTGGTTTTATTTTTCTGGGCATTGAGCCAGCAAAATATTTTTTTTCATCAAAATTAAAAATGGTTCTCAGACATGGTTGCTTCATCTTATCTGAAAAAATGTAGTTATATGTATCATAAAGTTCTACAAATTTCATGTGTTTTCTTGTTTCATTATTTCCCCCCCAAAAGAGCACCATAGTCGATGTTGTGCAGACTCTACAAAATTCTCTCCGGGGACTTTCTTGTTCCTCAAAATCTATGAAGTTCTATGTTAACAAGTGCCGTAAACTGTGACGTCCTGGCAAAGATGCCTCCCACTGAAATTGAGCACTTGTGAAGTTATGGATCCTCCCACGTGGCCATGTCCCAACGAACGGCCTTCTTATGTCTGACCAGCATAGACAGACTGGTCCCAAACGTTAGTCCCCATGACACTTGATAATGCGGATGCTTGGGCTAGTTGGTAATTCATGCTTGGATGGAACAACACGGATATACAGTCACACTCACAGGCACACTAGAAGGAACCAGACTCGCACCGCTGACTAACAACTCAGTCCTATATTTCTTCTTCCTCAAATCTTCAACTTCTTTGGCGAAGGAGAAGAAGTTGAAGATTTGAGGAAGAAGAAATATAGGACTGAGTTGTTAGTCAGCGGTGCGAGTCTGGTTCCTTCTAGTGTGCCTGTGAGTGTGACTGTATATCCGTGTTGTTGCATCCAAGCATGAATCCCCATGGCACGGTACAGCCCACACGCCTTCCCAGATGTGAAGCCTCACAGCGGGTTGTGAATGAATAAACGGCTACCACTTTTGGGGGCACCCACGCATTAGTGTGTCAGGCTCGTCCGTGGACAAGAAGTGGGAAAAGGGGAAGGACCCTACTAGTTTTAGCTCACCTCTTGAGTTCCTTTGCCGCCTTGGTGACCGACTTGGGAGAGTTCTTGAACCACTGCTCCAGGGAGGTCTGCTTCTCTTTCTTCACGGCACTTCTCGGGTGCAGCCGGCCAAACATGCAAAAGCAAGCGTGGATCTCAGCACTGGAAGATCACAAACACCAACTGGAGGAAGCTGTCACACAAATTGGGGAGAGTTGTTTAAAAGTTTCGGCAGAATGGCATAAAACGTGGGTTCTCAAACTGGGTTCCTAGGAACACAGAAGTTTTCCAGAGTATCCTCATGGGTTCCCCGAGCTCCCAAATTTTCTCAACCACCCCTGTCCAAAGTGTTTGTCCAGTTTTAAGCACCATTCGAGCAGATCTAAGTGGCTTGTGGATGCATAGCAATGAGCCGAACGCTCCCTAGTATGTTCATTTTGCGGAGCGCAAGTTTGTCTGCTTCTTTTGCAGGGATCGTGGTGACGTCAGAACTCCGAGCTCCGATAGGCTCTCAAGGAAGGATAGTGGGTAGACCTCAAGGCAGCTTGCTTTGAGATCTACCCACTATCCTTCAATCAGAGCCAATCAGAGCTCGGCCTCTTTCTGGCGGCACCGCAACTCTTGCGCAAGAAGCAGACGACTTGCTCTCCACATTGTTTGCAAGCTCTGCAGGATCCTGATCTGCTTCAATGCACAAATTCCGAGACTGGGCGAGGTTCCTCGGCTATCATTTGAGGTAGGCAAAGGTTTCTCGATATTGAAAAGTTTGACAACTCCTGGTGCAAAGAATGTGAACAGCACATGTGAAGTTCCAGTCGAGAGCAAACCGAGTTGCACGAGGGAGACCCTGTGCCACCGAGGGTTCTGTTGAGCCCGACGTCCACTTGCTGTTTCGCTCAAATTGCTTTTATGGCGTGCATGGGCCAGGTGGAGACACTTAGCCCCCAGTTCAGTTAAACACCTGAAACAAAAATTGGGTTGTGTGTATGCTTATACAGCCTAGAACTTGGTCTGCCTCCGAGGGCGACGAGTCTCCCAGCTGTAGGTGAGCAATTTAGCCAGTGCAGTACAACCGCTAGCCTGGGGTCTTTAACGTGCATCACGCAGTAGTGATACACGACCGCACGCCAGTACGATGCTCATCCAGATCGAAACGGGCAGGGGCGGGGATTGAACCCAGTATCCTGGGTTGGTAAACACCTGACAACTGTAAAGAAGTGTGTTTCTGTGTCCCTGGTTTCTGGACGTCCAGGCAAAGCCTTATGTTTGGAAGGCCCCAGCTTTTGGGTCGAGGGGCACATCTGCAGAACTTTGGGGGGCAACAGACTGCTGCGAGAAAGGAAGGCTTCAACGCATTGTGAGAGAATGGGATGTAGACTGGAAGTAAAAAGGAATATTGTTTGCGAGTGTTACTTTCAGTAGTGTCGGACTGATTTGTGGAAACTGTATCCAGTCTATTCGCTTCACATTTTCTTTCAAATTGAATCGTGTCCATGTATTGTACATATGATCAAGAGCCACACTGCTTGCAACATTCTAGAGAACCTGCAAGTAATGATAGATAACTGGGAGCTGCCTATCCAGAAAGTGCCAGTCTATATGTGGGGACAGGGCCTGGGTATATGGGCCATACACTGCAACTAGCTATAAAAGATGCCAAGGAAGGAACAGCAGGAGTTCCCACCTTTCTCAAGAAGTGTCGCACTATTGTTGGTCATTATAAACAGTGCCCAAGCTGCGGCAAGACTGCAGGATTGCCAACGACGGATGGAGCTATCCGTTTTGGAACTTATTCCAGACGTTGAAACAAGGTGGAGCAGTGACCATGACATGCTTTCGCATCTTCTGCAGCTGAAAGAAGCCGTCTGTTTCTTGCCACCTCTGAGACAACTGTGCCCAACCTGACACCACAGGAGTGGAGAGCAGTTGCTGGGTTTGTCAAAGCCCTTGAACCAATTGCGTCGGTGACCACAGATCTTAGTTGCCAGAAGTATGCAACTTCGTCGCCAGTAGTACCATTTCTCTATGGAACACAAATGGTCCTGAAAGACTGCATTGCAGCAGATGATGACACCTCAGCGTTTGCAAGAAACTTGCTGAAGAGCATGAGGACAAGGTTTCCAGGGCAGAACGAGCAAAAGGAGTATGTGTTGGCAACTACCTGTGACCCAAGGTTTAAGAAATTCTTTTGTGCTCAGATGTTGCAGGAAACAAGGCTCTTGGAGCTTGCAAGAACTGAGTTGCAGAGCTCTCCAGGAGCAGCATCAAGTGACTGTACTGAACAGTCAATGTCTACAGCTCACAAGGAGCGCATCAGCAGTATCTGGGACAGCATTGAGAAGCTGGCAATGTCATCAGAAAGAAGACACTCCTCCCAAACAGCCAACATCGAGAAGTTTCAGCGGTACCTTCGAGAGCCCACTTGCAGTAAGGACCAAGACCCTCCAACATTATGGAAAGAAACGGGCAAGCAACACTCCCTAGGACTGTGCAAGATGGCCATGAAGTACATGGGCATTCCAGCAACGAGTGCACCTAGCGAAAATTGTTTTCGACGGCTGGCAACATTGTTACGGCCTGGAAGGACAAATTGACCCCTGACAGCAGCTGCTTTTCTTGCATGAGAACTTGTAAATATTTGAACTCCTGTTAAATAAATTTGTTATTCAATATTCGCTTCAATATTCGGCTTTTTCTTCTTGATTCGATTCGGTATTCGATTCAAGACTTACTCTTCGGTATCCGCACACCCCTACTTTCAATTGATGTTATTTGAATACAGACGTGCCGGCCAGAGCGACAGGTTTTGAATGAATACAAGAAAATAAATATTAAATAAATAAATATAAATAAAATAAAGTAAAATAAAAATACAAACTAAAATTTAAGTAAATACTTAACAAAACAAAAATAAAATACAGGCAAATACAAAAATTAAAAAGTACATATAAGAACAAAAAATCTAGCACAAACCACACAGGGAGTGTGGTTTGTTTGTTCTATGCTTCCTGGTCTTTGTAAGCACGATTAAGCTTCTCTTTATTTATTTTAGAGTGTTACCCTCTTTTTCACCCAGCACTATACCGTGGGCTCGCGATAATTCAAACTCTGATATTTCATATTACTGGTTATTTCAAACAAATTTCAAAATTTTGGTTGGCCCGCTATGTTTTTAGTCTATTCATAAGCTGCTTAATTCAAAAGGCATTTTCGTGTAATTCATACTTTTTGTTCTCGCGGCCCCGATGAGTGTGCTTCTTTCCGAGCACCAGTGCACTGCAGAGAGGCAACACCTGCAGAGCCTCCTCCCGCCGGTGTTGCTTCTTCGCAGTGCACCGGTGCTCGGTGAGAAGTACACTCAACGGGACTCAAGCAGGGCACCACGAGCTACGAAAACGAGCACCCCGCGGAAATTTTCATAGCAACTTGAGCGGACGCTGTGACGTGGTGGCATGGCAGAGGCCCACGTAACAGCGTCCGCGCCAGTTGCTATGAAAACTGCCGCGCGGTGCCCATTTTCATTGCTCATTTGTCCCCTGTTTAATAGTTCACAATATATGACTTCTTGGCCTGATGAAGAAAATTTTGTTTTGATTGTCATATCCTGTCTAAACAGTCCACGATAAACAACATTTTTGAGGGATAAATAAACTTATGTCACACATTTCACAAATGTTTCATGTGTGGCATACCTGCTTACAATCAGTAGGCCTATGTAGATGAAATCATCAAACATCTGCTTTGTATGAATAGCCATTCATACGGCAAATCACAATTTTATCTTGCATCATATTTAGATGAATTTGTGATAATTCAAACAAAATTTGTGGCTTCCTGGGCCCGTTTGCTCGAACCGCTAACCGCAGTTAGCATTAGCCACAGTCCCTTGTAGGTACCAAACGTACTTACTTGTACCTACTACGAAACTTCAATGGCTGGACATAAAACAAATCCGTCCTTTATTATTGGGCCGCAGCCTGCGCCACCTTGTGCTAGACAAAAAGAAGTAGTTCTTTTTAATTTTATATATGATATAACATTTGCTTCATGGGAACCGTTTTTGGCTGAATCTAGTTTTAACTTGCAAGAAACATTTGCACAATTGAAAAGAAAAAGGATAGTTTTTTTTTTGCATCGAAATTATTTCTTACAAAGTGTGGAAGCGTAGACAAAACACCTAGTCGAAGTGCTTTGCAGTTTGCCGTTACTGTGTTTTGCAAGAAGCGAGTGCGTCGACCGTCGCTTCCTAGCCTGGCAACGCCGTACGTGCCGTGCCATTATTCGTGCTGATGCAGGCCATAGAGATCATCCAGAGGGAGAGGCGTCCACTGTACCTCGACATCAGCAGGGCCTACGACTCAGTCGACCATAAGAAGCTGTGGAGGCAGCTACCAAAGCGGGGGCTCGGAGGGGAGTGGATCAACCTGCTGAAGAAAATCTACAGGGAGACGACTGTGCTGGCACAGTGGCAAGAAGAGATGACTCATCCGGTAGCCATCACCAAGGTCTGAGACAGGGATGCCCACTGTCGCCACTGCTGTTTATGCTCTCTCTACACAGCGGGCTTCGAAAAGAGACTGCAGGACTGCGCCGAGGGCTTCAACCTGGAATATACGGAGGCGGGAGCCAGTGGGGGAGGAAAAATCCCTGGGCGAATCTACGCCAACGATATCGTCCTGATGGCAGACTCCCGGAGGGCCTGCAGGCCCTTATAAACGAGTGCAACACAATGGGGGCGGCAATGGGGCTGAGTTTCAGTGCTAAGAAGTCGGCATTGATGGGCATCAGGGGACAGAGGAGACACCGAGGCTGATGACCTGAAAATCCAGAGGGAACAAGTACCGTGGGTATCACAATACAAGTACCCGGGATCCATATCCAGGAGGGCCAAAACTACCTCGAAGACCATGAGATTAGGCTCCAGGCTAAGAGCAGGAGGTCCAAGGGGATATCGACTGCCAGAGCCCTCTGGGGTTACAACCGTTTCGAGATCTCCCGGGCGGTGTGGAAGATGGTGGCAGTGCCAGGTCTCACCTTTGGAAATGGAGTTTTGTGCCTATCATCCTGCATGCGTGAGTGCCTAGAGGTGCACCAGAGAGAAGTGGGACGGGCGGCACTGGGAACCAGCCGAGGTTTCTAACGAGGCAGTGCAGGGAGACATGGAGTAGTCCAGCTTCGATGCCAGAGAGGCCCGGTCCAAGCTGGGCTTCGAACAACGCCTCTGCCAAATGCAGGAACGGCAGTGGGCAAGACAGGCTTTCAAATACATCCACCTAGAGAGCCTCTCAACTAGGTGGGTGCGACGGACACGCCAGCTGGCCCTCCGGTATCGCATAAACAGCCCTCTCCTCTACCCGACTCCAGATCAACAACTGGAAAACATCCGCAAGAGAGTCGCCAAGACCAAGACTCAACGATGGGCGGAGAAGGCGGGACAGAAGCCAGCACTTGCCCTGTACACCAGGGAAAAACAGGAAGTGAGGAAGATAGAATTCATGGACAATGGCAGGGGCAGTAAACTTCTGTTCGACGCCCTGAGGAGGCATGCTGCGAACGCGCATGCTTCGGGTAAAGTACACAGACAATGGCGTGCGAGGCACCCTGTGCACATAGAGGGCCGAAGAAACGCTGCAGCACGTCATCCTGGAGTGCACGGGCCTGCAGCCGGAGGTGCCGTGCGGCGGAGGCATGGCGGTGGCGCTGCGCTTCCGGGAAATCGATGAGGAGGGCAACGACGGCGCCGACAGCACCGTAGGCAGGGGCCTTGCGGCCTATGCCGGTGGTGGAATGGACAAAAAGAAGACTGGACCACTAGTGGAAGAAAAACCAGGAAGAAAATAACAAATAATCTTGGCTAGATCCAGTACGCTGGGATCCCCCAATACAAAGGGGTTAGCCGTGTTAAATATGAGATGTAGACATTAGATGGTTGCCTAATCGTTTTATCCTGGCGCTACGTTCCTAGCCTGGCGTTTGTCTGCTCGTGCCCCGCGGCTCTCAAGCGCTCGGTGCGAGCGCAGCCGATGGTCACGAGCCGATGGGCACCAGCTTGCCAGCCGCTACATAACAAGCCGCATATCCAAATCCAAATCCAAAGTCGCGTGCACAGCGTTTGTTTGTACAACCGGTTTCGCCGCGTTGCATGCAACACATGTCTCTCGCTCTCGCTTATCATCCGAGTTCTCCTGTCTGTGTATTCTGCCCTTTGACCGACTGACTCACCGACCAACCCTCCGACCGACCACGGACTGACTGATAAGATTTGCGGACCGATTTCCGACTTTACTGCCGGGCAGAATGTCCAACGCAAGGAATCGCTGACACAGAAGAGACCGCACGTACGCACAGTGCACAGCGGCAATGATGAGATGACAACGTGTACTGCGGGACCGCCTGAACCCCTTTGAGGATTTCGACGAGGATAGGCTGCAGCAACAGTTTCGATTTGGAGGTGCGGGCATAATGTCTCTCACCGACACACTGCGCCCGGACTCGGAGCGCCCTACACGTCGCAGCCGCGCCCTCTGTGCAGAGCAGCAAGTGTTCTTCACCTTGCAGTTTTACGGAACTAGGAACTTTCTGATCACAGCAGGCGATCACATCTGCGTGCATGTGTCAAGTGCTTCGCGGGCTGTGAGGCGGGTCACTGTAGCGCTGACTCGTCGAGCACAGGACTTCATACGGTAAGGTTCCCTTTTAGCTGTAGCATGCCGGCCGTATTAAAACAAAGTAAATACACTACAAATATATCTTAATTGCTGGAGATAGGGATGTTTTGCAGATTGTCATTTTACGGTAGTAAATTATTCTACCTACTCATAGCTATACACCCCCTCCCCCCCCCCCCCCTCAATAGAAAAAAAATTATTACGGCCGTAAACGGCCTACTTGTCCGACTGGAAAGGGCCCGCACACGCCCTTTTCCCGAGAGACCTCAGAAAGCGACCTATTTGCACTTTTGCTAAGGACTTGCACAGAATGACAATCACCTTATAGGTCTTGTTAACTGATCAGAAATAATAAAAGGGACCTTATGGAAACATGCAAACTTCACTATTGAATAGGTGCTACTGAGGCACTTTACTGCTACCCCATACTTGAAGGGCACAGCCGAAGTCCTTAGCATTCCTCATTAAAAAGGTGTTCATGAGCTATAGACCCTTTCAGGCAACATTTCATGGGCGCCGCCATATTGACGTCACGTGACCCTGCCGCCATAGCCGACCTTCAGTTTCTCGCCGTTGCTCCGCGTTGTGTGCTGCACCGGCCACCACCGGAGCTTTGTTTTCGTGCTCTTTACGTTCCAGCGTTGAAATCTTGTGTTTTCTTTAGTTCTTTTCGATATTTCGGGCTTTCACTTAATCATTTGATATCTACATTTCAACACAGCTCTTGTATTTTCTTATTTATGGAATGGAATCGGACAGTGAATGGATCCACGATACAAGATTGTGGCCTAGGCTTCCGAGACCATGTAAGTTCATCAAATTCTTATGTTTTTGTCGCTAATAAAGGGCAGTCAACACCATTCCGGCCTATGCAAATTTCAATTGACGCAGTAAGGCTCTCGCAGTCGTGCTTCTCGCTGCATGTGCGCGCTCGTTTCCGTAAAGCCGAACCGCATGTAAGCGATTTAGCGTGCGACGAGTCGAGCGATGGCGACAACGACGGGAGTCATCGACGAGCAACGGAGATTTCTCACTGTCGCATCGCTCGGTTTTCGGATTTCTAGAGAACTTAGCGCTCACCGTCTTCGTCGCTTGCTCCCGTCGCTTCCCTGCGGTTTGCCTCGTCGCGCGACTGATCGAGCGACAGCGAAGCGGGTCGCCGTCGCTTGTCTCGTTGCGCTTTATACTTAATATCAAGGCGCTAATGGTTCAATGCTGTGTGCATCGAAATTAATTAAGTATAAAGCGCATGCAAGCGATTTGGCGAGCAACGATCGAGACAAGCGACGGCGACCCGCTTCGCTGTCGCTAGGTCAGTCGCGCGACGAGGCAAATCGCATGGAAGCGACGGGAGCAAGCGACCAAGACGGTGAGCGCTAAGTTCTCTAGAAATCCGAAAACCAAGCGAAGCGACGGGCGACAGTGAAAAATCTCCGTTGCTCGTCGACGACTCCCGTCGTTGTCGCCGTCGCTCGACTCGTCGCACGCTAAATCGCTTGCATGCAATTCGGCTTTACGGGAACGAGCGCGCAAATGCAGCGTGAAGCACGACTGCGAGATCCTAATTACCGCGTCAGTTGAAATTTGCATAGGTCGCAATGGTGTTGACTGCCCTTTATTAGCGACAAAAACATAAGAATTTGATGAACTTACATGGTCACTGAAGCCCAGCGAATGGATCGTCGATCCATTCGCTGTCCGATTTCATTCCATAAATAAGAAAATACAAGAGCTATGTTGAAATGTACATATCAAACGATTAAGTGAAAGCTCGAAATATCGAAAAGACCTAAAGAAAACACACGATTTCAACGCGGAACGTAAACACCACGAAATCAAAGCTCCGATGGTGGCCGGTGAGGCACACAACGCGGAGCAACGGCGAGAAACTGAAGGTCGGCTATGGCGGCCCGGAAAGCGCGCGGAGGGCGCGCCGACTGGTGGCAGCTCGAGTAACTGACTCGCTGAAAGCGTCTATATGTGGTTTAATTGCTGAAGAGATCAACGATGCAGATGTCCTGACGCAGCGGACGGTTCAGCCTTGCAGCAGAGGTTCTACGACATGGCCAGTTTTCCTTTGGTCGTGGGTGGTGTTGACGGTACCCATGTTCGGATCCAGGCACCCCATGTGCACGAGGAGGCGTGTGTCAACCACCATGGGTACCATTCTATCAACGTGCAGGTGGCCGTTGACGCCTCTTCTTGCATTCGCAACGTGGTTGGTAGGTGGCCTGGAAGCACCCACGACTCTCGGATTTTCACTGAGAGCACCTTGGCAGTCAAGCTGGCCAGTGGAGACTACGACGGCCTGCTGCTTGGTGACAGCGGCTACTCCTGTCAACCACGGCTGACGACGCCCTTCCTGTCGCCGTCATTGGCAGCAGAGGTCGCGTACAACACAGCACACACGACGACAAGAAGCAATGTTGAACGATAAATCTAGGCCATATATTGTGAAGGGCACAGAGATCTTAATGCAAGGCATTTAGAGACGACTAGCTGTCCCGACGTAATTGTGCAACACGTGCATGCTCCTTACGTCTTCTGCTGTTCTTTGTGGCATAAAAATATTCATACAAATTTTGATATTAATCTATTGAACCATAAGATACCGTGCTTTCATGTAAGCAAGATGAAAGTAGTATCCTGAGATTACGAATTAATATGACTTATAATAGTTGCCAAGGGTTCTGCGGTTTCAGTTTTCATTTTTCTGGAATCGGCATACTTTTTTCGATTGTTATTGTGAGAATGAAATTTTTAGTTTTTATAGATTAATATTTTTAGACTCGAAAGGTTACTGCATTTTTCTGGTCAATATGTATAGACCGTAAAATCCCGAGAGATAGCCCACCTAAAATCGAGAACAAATCGAGTGAAAATATGGAGTGGGCGAACTTTCGGTGTATGATCAAGAAAAGTTTTAAAAAATTCAATATTTATGTCATGTGTCCCTTCCAAGCTTGTTATGGCGACGAGGGGCAACGAAGCAAAGATGACTGTACTTCCCAGTCAGCAACGTTCGCTTATATCCCGCCATAGATAACTAGCTGCATTTAAGTCGAGGCCATCATTGATCCCAACACTACAATTACTAGGAGTGGGCTATCTTTCCGTGCTTAAAAAAATATAGCAAGCCAAAAATAGGGGTGGGCTATCTTTCGGGGGAGGGGCATCTCTTGGGATTTTACGGTAGTTACACTTTTTTTCAAGCAGGTTTGTCGAGAATGCGCTAGATTAGGTTCATATCTGAGTTATCCGTCAGGCGGCAACACTTGCGGACATGGCAAACGTAACCTTGGTTCAACATGGGCCATGACGAAAAATTCTAAATCGCGAAATTCGCAAACGTAATTCTTGGCACGCTTTTTTGTTCCTTACATTTGGAAGACTATCAAAGCTGCTTTCCTCTAACGAGATAGAAGCTTGAGAGAGGCTGTTTAAACAGCTTTGAATTTTTTTTATGCCCCCTACAATAGGAGCAGATTGACATTCCATTCCTCCCAGAAGAAAAAGTGAAAGCAACTTGACGGGCAAAGACTGAATCACGAAAGGAACACAGATTGCATCCACGACAAACCCAAATACTTCCTAAAGTGTGCTGACAACAGAATAGTTCGAAGTCACAGGGATAAGATAGTTGACTACTCGGTCACATGCTTCTATACTCTGTCTACTCGGTCACCACTTACCGCCAAATTCACAAACCTCACTCAAATTGAGGGGCCCCTCCACTTCCTCGAGGAAAGCGCGAGGGCCGGCGCTGGCCAATCGCGATAACGGATCCGCCGTCGCGATTGGCCAACGCCGGCCCTCACGCCTTCCTTGAGGAAGTGGGGGGGGGGGGCCTCAATTTGAGTGAGGTTTGTGAATTCGGCGGTTAGTCACGTGCTCCCATAATTTTCTAAAGTACTGGCCATTTAGGTTTAAAATCAAATTTTCAAAACTTACTTCACCACACTTTATTGGGTTTTATCGCTTGAAACTGAAAATGCAGAACCTCAGTTATGTCTTAGGTCCAGGACTTGCAACAATGGGGAAAAGTACTAAACTCAGCTATGGTGTCAGTGCTATGAAAATGTAGAACCTCAGTTATGTCTTAGGTCCAGGACTTGCAACAATGGGGAAAAGTACTAAACTCAGCTATGGTGTCAGTGCTATGCAAGACAGGGACAGAAGTTGATATTTTGTTAAATGGCCGAAAAGGAGCACTAATGGCAATGGAATTTTTTTCCTAGACAAAACAGTGGAAGCAACACTGTGCCTTGGAAGCTTCATGTGTCTACTTTGTGAAATGTCAGTTTTGGGCTGGTTAACAGGAACTAACTAAACATGCTAGATATGCATGTACTCATATTGAGTGCACAAGTACAGCTAAGCTCGTGCGTGCTGGGATGCCTGTGAGCCACAAATAGCGGCACATTGCTGCAAGTCACAAACGATTGTGTGTTGCTGACAGTCTCGACCGATTGGCCAAGAGTACATGTATAGCATGACCTATTCTTCTCTCATCGATGGATTTAAGAGTAGTGCCAAGCAGTGGCGTCACTAGGGTCAGCGGCACCGGGGGGGCGATTGCCCGCGGCTACACCCCCCCCCCCCCCCCCCTTCCCCCCCAAGCTGGTTGCCCGCCTCCCCCTCTCGTCGCCCGCCGCTGCCCCCCCCTCCCCCCCTTCTCGCGGCCGGCCGCGACACCCTCGGAGCGCTGCACCCGGGGCGGTCCGCCCCCCCGCACCCCCCTTGTGACGCCACTGGTGCCAAGGCATCATTTTGGACAATGTTGATGTTGAGCATGCAATAACAAGTTTCCACAAATAGTATCTATACATGCCATCATACACGTCATTCTCAACTGATGATGAGTCGCCACAACCTCAAACATTCAGGCAAATCTTGCTTGAGATTTCGTTGTGAAAGCACCATAAAACCCTCTACTGAAACTTTTGCCGCATACGTCCAGGAGCTTCCACCCCAGCCAGAAATGGCGGCGCGTGGACAACTAGTAATAGGAACATGAGCGGCACGATCAAAGGGTAGGAGCACCTGGATAAGTCGTTATATCAAGCGCTTTATGTCTTACATCTCCCAGGCTTACAAGAGGGATTCTTATTGATCAATGACAAGTGTAGATGGGTTGGGCTACCATGGACATCTATTCCTGGAGAGTGGAAGGGGAAAGGCACAGCAAGACAAGAATCTGGTTCTCTTTCTCCTTTCACTTTGTCTCACAAGTAAAATGTAGAATGAAATTTTGATGGTACTATATTTGTTGCAGTATAAAGCTCGGGTACAAGGTAATTCTTACAGTGTCGGCAGTAATCAGGTAGCAGAAAACATATTGGCCTGTGCATATGCAGGTGTTTGCTTGGAAACATATTCAGAAACCCTCTGAGGAGAGTGCTTGAATAAAGCTATACTTTGCTTGCTGTTTTCTATAAAACCCACTGCACAAGCTAACGTGACCTTGAATGTGAACGCAGTGCAAAAATAATTCAGAATGAAAATGAAATGGTATGCATAACGCCCAGCTTTCAATATTCTGGAGCAATGGGCTAGAAAAATTAGGAAGTGTGGTATCGGGCCCCACAGCCAGTTTGTAACTTGAATTCAGTTGTAAATCTGTCCTTGTTGCGTGTCATCCTCTTGAGTATTTACGTACCACGCTGTTGTCCAATTTTGCTATTGGGTTTCTGGGAAGGAATAACATGTGGTCTTGATCCATGCGCTCTGTACAGGACAATAGGCCAACTCAAGCGCAGGTTTCACTGCCTTCACGCTGAGCTACGAATGGCTCCAGAACGGTGCTGCGATATTATTGTCGCGTGCTGCGCCTTCCACAACCAGGTCAAGAAGTACCCCTGCAGGACACCCGTGGCCGCCATCCCCGGTGAGGTTCCCGTTGAGCCCGTAGCAGCCAACCGTGCCGAGAGCAATGAGGCCCGAGACTTCATTGTCGACCATTTCTTCGTCTAAGTGTGAGTGTCTGGATAGGTATCTTCAGGCTGTTAATTTCTAATGCAAGATGCTTTGTTAAACATCGATGTGACCGTGGCTATCGTTTTCATCTTTTGTTTATCAGGCTTTGCAAATAATTATAAGAAAATTATGTCAGACAGTTGTATAACTAGATCAAATAATTGCTTTAACCAATGTTTATTGTTTCGCTACTTAAACATAATAACAAGAAGCCAACAGCTTTAGGATATTGATTTAATTTTATTTTAAGCTTTTTGTTGTATGATCTAACTGGATGCAAGATTACCGTAAGTTCTACCCAAAATAACCGATAAAGGAGTGCAACACATGTGACAATGCTGAAAGCATGTTACCAACATGACGATGACATTCCAACAACGCGTATATCACTCTTGCACACATCAATTTGGGTAGTGCTTGCAGATATCCCACATAGAGTTTCGAAATTTGGGTGATAGAAATGTAAAGCATGATTGATGGAGATCCCCTTATACCTGTTGCTTCCATAGCACTACATATAAATTGCAGCATGGGCCACAAAATAAGAAATGAAAAATATTTTTCTTAATTCCCGCATTATTGTTGCAAAGGCTTTGGTAGCACGAAATGTGTCACTTGGGGCACTTATAATTAGCTTGTTGGAAACAGTGTGCTCGAAAAAAATCCCTGCCGAAGCTATTGGTCAAATGGGAGTGCAGTGCAATGTCCAACACTCCTGCAATCGCACACTACAACTGAACCCATCTGCTTGTTACTGCTTTGGTCTCCTCCCCATCAACTCCTGCACACTCTCGCAGAGCTACAGGCGTAAGCACTCACGGGCTCTCTTAAACTAACAGATTTTGAATTTGATTTCCGGAGTTCATAACAATGCACTTTTCAAACTTCAGACTAATGACCCGAGGAATGCTTCTTTAAGTTTGTGCCCTTCTTCGCACTCTCTGGTGCTCTCTTTTTATACTGTCATTCTTTCTTGTAATACACTTCCAACACCAACAGATGCTTTATGGGAAGCGCTGAAGTCAGCCCTATAACAGACTATGTGTGCAAATTTTATAATGAGGCAACTGAAGAGGACAGTTATTTTCCCACTCAATATCTAGAAACTGATAGTATTGAATTGGTAAAGGAGCATGAATAGGAGAGTGTAGTGAAAGCGACGTCCATTTGATACCAATTTCAAAGCTATCAGTACAAATTATATGTACTACCCCATAGAATGTTCACGTTGCACTGCATACTCATGGTTACTAGTTCATAGGATCTACATAGTGTGCACTTCTGAGTGTTGAGTCATAACACCTTCCACAGATTCTTCCAAACTGCAAAGCTTTTCTATTATTTTTCACAAACCTCGTAGGGTTAGTTGATATTTTTTTCATCCTGACTGGCATGATAACATCATTTGCAAAACATTTATTTCTAGTAGGCATTGTCCAGAGAGGCGCTCTATTGTACATACTACAAGCAACAAGTAGATTTTAGCTCGAAAAAATATTTTTCTCGTCAATACTTAAAGAACCAGGTAAGTGGTGATGATTCAAAGTAATAAGAGCCGAAGACCCAGGGCCACAAAAAAGGTGACACACGCAACAAAATGATGTACCGTAAAATTCCGAGCAAGCGCCCCCCCCCGCACGCAAGTCAAAATTACCTGCAAAGTAGGGGGGGGCGCTATCCCGGAACGGCACCAAAATTCAAGATGGCGACGACAAAAGTTTTCCGCCAGAAAAAGAAAAAAAAAAAAAAGCGAAGTGCAGATTTAATATTTTATTTATCTCTGAGAACATAGACTTTATTAGGCCAAAGATTTGTCACTGCTATGTTAATCACTTTCAAAACCACGCCAGAGTCGGCCGCAAAAAAAAGTTTGCAGCATTCCGCGATGTTTCCGGAGTGCATGCCGTTGGCTATTTTGACAGCCTCTTCAGAAAGAAGCCGGTTGCTAATGGCTCATTCTGCACTTCCTTCGCGCTCCAGGTATTAAAAGAGTGCATTGTCCACGTATTCACTGAACACCGGCGCGCCGTTACTTAGCTTTCGTCGAACTTCGGCTTTCCCATAGTTTGACTGTAGCAAATTGTCAAAATTCTTGTCCCATTCCCGTATCCGGTCGAGACGTACGTCTCAGTGATGTGATTGGCCTAAGACATTTTGGAGCATCTTTCGGAGCAGATAAAACAGTGTTTTGGAGCAGCAAATGTGGCCTTTGGAGCAACAAAAACAGTGTTTTGGAGCAGCAAATGTGGCTTTTGGAGCAGCCAAGACAGTGTTTCGGAGCAGCAAAAGTGGCTTTTGGAACGGATAATCTGAGAAAAAAAAAATATTCGTTTTAAGTACTGTACAAACAAAGGATACTTTGTGTTGTGTTGTATTCTGATGTGACGTGTTGTGACGAAGCTCGCTGCTTGTGTTTTTACTGCTGAGGCATCCCACAAGTGTGCAGTGCTGTAGGCATTGCCGAGCAATTCCGAACAACCGCTTGTTTCCGTTTTACTGTCTCCTGACGTGCCAGATTTCGTCAAAAGTAAGTAAACGTAAAGGGCTGTTTATACTCCGACGTTGAGCGCACTGAACGCAGCGTAGCGCAGAACGCGCGCCTTTTATTGGCCGGCAACCAGGAACTCGATATCTGCAACCAATAAGTACCTGCGCGCGCTGCGCTACGCGGCACCCGACGACGTTACGTTGGAGTATTCACCACATTTGGTGGGAGTTGATATCACGAGGGCGCCACAGTATTTTGTGCCCCAGTAGACTTCCGGTAGTGTATTTATTTATTCTTCAGGAACGCACAGCGATCGGATAAGAAGAGTTTCCTTCAGAGAAGCACTGCAAAGGCTGCGGCGCGCGAGCGTCTTGAGACGCAGCTTGAGTCCCGCTCAGCTCGTGCGCTGGCTTTGGCAGTGCTTTCTTTCACCCAGTCTCAGCTGAGACGCTGGTTCTAGCTAGGGTGCCTTCATGTGCGCTTTGCTTGGGGTGATGACATCTGGCCATTTTGTTTCGAACGCTTATATATGTTTTTTGTTCGGAACCGCGTAAAAGGGCGTGTCCCTGCACGCGCTCGTGGCGCTGACTGTGCTACGGCGACATTTTGTTCCCTGCGATTTCTTTGTATTTTCCCTGTGAGCGCGTGCTGTCGGCATCGGGTACTACAAACGATGGCATCACCCTAAACAGAAGGACATTGAGGCACTCTAGTTCTAGCAAGCCGGCCTGTACGTTTGTAAGAACATTAGTGCATTGCACAAAGTAGTGCAAATAACAAAAGGAGGCGAGACAAATGGAAAAGAAGAGGAAAACCGGAAGCGCGCAGGGGTCCGCCGATAGGGGGTGGTAGTGAGCTTGTTTGCAAACAAACATCGGTGAATAAATACAAGGGATTGTAAGCGTCCCGGCTGGTACTTCTGTCGTGCAATCATGTTCGCATGCACGTGAGGGCAACTTCGGCAGGCTTGCAGTTGCGCGTGCCTCGTCGCGCGAGAGGAGACAACGGCTGTTCGATTGAAACCGAAACCATGCCACCGTCACCAACTGATTCCCTAAAATTGTATGCAAAATGTAACTGTCGAGCATACGACAAAAAACAGTCCAGCGGCGCGTGCTTGCCAGACCGGCCAACAAGGTACAAGCTAAACACACACACACACACACACACACACACACACACACACACACACACACACACACACACACACACACACACACACACACACACACACACACACACACACACACACACACACACACACACACACACACACAAAAAGAACCTGAGCGCATCGATGCAAGATATCGCGAGCCAGGGTCAAAACGTTCTTGGAGCGCTTTGTGCAACGACTGAACTCGAGACAAACAAGCGCGCTGTGTGGGTTCAGCGTACAGACATTGCCTTCTTTGCTTTAGCTCACTTCTCTTCACTAACTTTCTTTCGCGGCAGATTTTTCATGTACCGGGGTCCCTCTCGAAAGAAAGCCCACCGAGAGAACATGAATGTTGATGAACTTGCGGCGGTCTTTACATTTCAGTATTAGCCCTGTGCGCGACCAAAAGCGTCGCTGTGGTCGGCCTTCCACGATTGGCCGAACGCTGACTATGACGTCGGAAAGGGGATTATCATCGACGGAAATAAGAGGAATGAAAGAACTTTAATTTTGACGGTGTTGGCAGTGTTCCTTTGAGAGCGCAATGATTTCAAGCTTCCACCATGCTAATAACAAACACCATCGAACTTGTTGTTTGCAAGGTAATGACGTCACAAGGGGGAACCACAGGAGGGCGCCACCAAAACATCTCGCCGCTAATAGAAAGCGCCATATCTGCAGCGACGTGGGGATGGCAACACCCGACGTCGCGCGATCACAGTGACTGGAAGGCAGGGACCAAATATAATTTTCCCACGGCCGTTGCTTTCAGGAGCGAGCGAGTGCTTCAGCTCACAAGTAACTCCCGCCACGCAAAAACATGGTATCGTTTCACAGCATGACGGCATGGCTGGTACCCGGCACGCCAGCGTCGGAGCATCCGCGAACACCAGCGTCTGTCGTTGAAAAAAAGAAAGATGCGAGACGAGACCCACGAGACGACGACAGCGCAAAACGCAAGACGGCGGGAAAACCGTGCAAGAGCGGATGGACAATTGATGCAGGGTACTTTCTGTCGGGCGGCCGCTTGCGCCACATAACACACAGATGTTCAATTACGGTACTAAGTTTAGTTTCGGTTTTGAAAGGCGACCGAAGTTAGTTTTTTGGCGCAGGCTTGGCGCAGATTACCCATATTTTGGCAAAATGTAGCAGGATGTCGCAGGGTTAGCACCTTGGCGCAGTTTGGCGCAATTGGCGCAGCAATCGCATCACTGACGTCTGGTGTGCGTCTTTCTCGTTTTCACAATCCCATTGGACGACCTCGATTTTCTTTGCCACTGTGTAAGAACGCATAGAAGACCTCACATCCCCAAAACAAAGCGACAGTGGCGCGTAGTGACCAGGCTGATCGGGCTGCAAAGTAGGATTGGATTGGATTGGATTCTTGGACTGAACTTCGCAGGCCAGTGTTGCCTGGGCGCGGTGCGGAGCGGGGAGGGCGGCGCTTTCCCGGAACGGCGCGGAAATGTGAAATTAGAGGTGAAGTTGGGGGGGGCTCTTGCTCGGGTGGGGGCGCTTGCTCGGAATTTTACGGTAGTGTTGTGTTTGATCCCTTTTTCTGTTCCCGAGTTTCGGGATCTTTATAGTATGAACTTTTTCGTACATAGGCAGCACGCAGTTCATAGGTCGCAGGAGCATATCCAGGCTGAAAGAGCCTTCAGCAAGCACAAGGAATACTTGCAGATGCAAGTCAGAGATTGTCTGTGGTTCGCTCATCGGTTATTCAGACCTTTTCTTAAAAGACAGACACTCGACCTTGGTCTTCTGCCGGGAGGCTAATCGTCTTGGCGACCTCCTCTCCCGAACTGCGACCGGGAAGCCGCGTTATGGAAGGGAAACATGTGAGAGGATATAGGAGAGAAAGAATCATACATCCGCCTTTGAACTTAACCCGCATTTTTATTTTAGGAATCCACATGAATTATGTGCCACCTACGAGGCGTCGAAAGCCTGGGTGCCACACTGCCGGTATGATCTTGTGCTGCTTACTTAACCACAGCGTAAAATATTGCGATCACAACAACCACGCTGGTCTAGTGTGGTGATAGTTAACGACATGGACAAAGGTGTGTGCGGTCTGCCCTTGTAGATAGCCTGCACAAAATAAATAAAGTGTCAAACATACCGTGTTTGCACGATTCTAACGTGCCTCCGATTCTCACACGCAGGCAAATTTAGCTCCCAGATATTGAAAAATTTAATTGCTGCCCAATTCTACCGCGCAGGTAAAATAATGGACTTTGAACACATACCGCATAGAACCGATTTTATGAAACGCACGCCAATACACAAAAATATTTACCGCGCACAAGTCGCCGCTGTCGGAATCTGGCAATGGTTCTTTGCTGTCCACAGACTGCAGAAGGTCATCCTTGCTTTCCTCTAAAGCGTTTGAGGTGCCGTGCTTCTTGCGCTTGTACAAGTGCGCGACCGTCGCCTATTAGAGGGACGTCTTCCAAACAACACTTTGGGAGCTCGTCGGGTCGTTGGGATTGCGAGGCCACACAGTATTGCTCCGTCGTTATCGTTTCGCGCGAGCGTGATGACGTTTCGTTCAAATAAAGCCCCCTAGTGAAATTTATTTTGTTTTTCCATCTTAAAACGGCAGACACGAGTCCGTAAAGGCGAAAGAATGCTCGATACTGATGCCAAAATGGCGAATGTAAACAAACGGTCACGAAGGCGATTGGGCTACCTGCCTTATACCGAGTACTGCGTTTTTCTTTTCAGTTTCGGTTTTCCATTGTAATACGCATGTAATTTTAGGCACCGATTTTGGCGAAAAAAAGTGCGCGTTAGAATCGTGCAAACACGATATATAGTTCAGAAAAAACACAAAATATGTATACAACTCAGTCACAAAAAATGCAAGTAGATTATTGCACGAGTTAATCTTGTCCTAATTGTCTTTTTATCAGTTCAATTTGCAGCTGTGCTCGAGTGGTTTCAAGTCTAATGAGTTCTCTTTGCTCCCTGAGCACTTCCTCGCCTAAAGCATAGAAACCGCGTGCAGCACTTGCTGCAGCGAGGGTTGCGTTTGCAGCCTGTATGGCCCCATTTGTGTACTTTCCCTCATCCTCCAGATCCTGCTGTCGCTCGGCCCTTTTCTGGTACTGCTGCGCTGCCTCACAAGTCCAGTGCTGGTTGTGCTGCACAACAGGAGAGGCCGGAGTTCTCTGCGCTGTGGCATCTTCAACTGTACTGCTGCCAGATGACGAGGGCGGCGGCGACGTCACCCTTTCCGTGCAGCTGCTGTTGTGACACACACGTGAACAGGAAAATTGTTTGAACTTAATGCATAAGCCTTTACAACGATTATCAGCAAACTTCAAATGCTAAGTCGCTGGGCTGTGGATGGTAGCCCGAGGTACAACATTGTCTTGCGTAAAGTTAATGGTCAGGACGTGTTCCGAGCATGCGCAGTGAGGAAAATGGCAGCTCACAGAGGGCTATTGTTGGGCAGGAGTACACTTGTAAATTTCAGCATAACTTGGCAAACTGCAAGAGCTACAGCTCCACAGAGCTGCTCAGAGCACTGAAGCAAAGGATTGTGACAAGACACCATACACGTGCACGTCCTCTGTGACACGATTCTCTCCGTCCTCTATCTCTCCGAGTGATGCAGGAGGGCTGCAGTGCATGACGTTTTTGACATCACCCTGGATCAGGGTACATCAATGTATGAGAGAACTGAGCGCAACGCGTGGCAAGCTTAATTCAGATGTGACAGCAACACTTGTCATAATTTTACCACATATGTTGGTGGTCGAACAGACTGGTGTGCCTAACCCCACAACTTCTTTTCATTGGCAGTTGGTAGAGTCGCCATACAGACATTTGTATAAGATTTAAAACAAATAGATGTGACGAAAAGGCAAACAGCGCACAGTAAACGGGGATTAAAGGAAGTGCAAACAGGACAAGCTCTGCAGCGCTTGTCCTGTTTGCACTTCCTTTAGTCCCCGTTTACTGTGTGCTGTTTGCCTTTTCGTCAATATGAACCAACTAGCCCACATCGCTACCCTTATTAAATAGATGTGGCACACTCACACCAACTGTCATCTGTGATAATTGTGTACTCAAGCACTGTTCGGCTAACTTGGACATTGACACTTTTTCAGATTTTGTTGGCACAGGATCAGCATCGAATAAGTCATTGGTGCATTCTCACCTTAACCTCACCGAAAAAGAATGGATTTTAGCTACGTTAGCGTGCATGTACGAAGGTCGTGCAAAAACATCTCCACTGACAGTGGAAAAATTTGGGATATTGAGTGATCTCACTTTGAGAAAAATGGGTGATATCAATTTGAGAAAGACTAACATAACTTTGTTGATTATGATGTAGATATTCCTTCGTAATTTTGTGGTACAGATAGTTTAAAACTGTGAGTTTTACTGCATTTACCCTAATACCGTAAAATCCCGTAAGGACGCCCACCCAAAATGAAGAGATAAATTGGGAAAAACATTGGGTGGGATATCTTTGGGGATGCCACAGCAAAACTTTATCAAAAATTAATAATAAGCGCCGGGGCACCGGCTACAAACCACGTGACGCGGGAACTGATACCGCAGATCGCGGACGCAGTAGATTCAAGTTTCATGGAGCAATAAAGACGCGGGAACCCGCTACAATCTTGCCTGTCACGGAAACCGATATCGCGCGCGCAGATCGCGGACAAAAACACGGGAATGTGCTACAAACCCGCATGTCACGGAAACAAATACCGCAGACACAACAGAATCGCATTTCACGATGCAATATACACGCGGGAACAACTCGCGTGTTACGCGAGCCGATATCGCGTGCAGATCGCAGAAAAAAAAGCGGGAACCTGCTATGAGCTCGCTTCTCGGACACACCGGTACCACCGATCACGCCCGTGATGCACGATTCCTGTCATACATCGCTTGAGTCCAACAAGAATCAAGGGGGTGGGCGATGTTTCGGAATTTTTATGTTGCAGATATTTAGCCAGAAAAACGGGATGGGCGATCTGCGGGGGAGGGCGCTTTTACGGGATTTTACGTTAGGTGGTCCCATTGGCACTTTTTCAGCAGGTGCAGAAATGGCTAAAATGTGAAGGTGGTGTCCTTGTGCTGTGTTCTGTTCTCTGCGGGACAGGTTTTGACTCGTGCTCCTAATATTGTCGTTTTGCTTCATGAAGTTGGTCTCCATGTAAGGGCACGCAGCAGTAGTGTTATTCAACTGACATGTCCGCTTTGAGATGGAAAACCCATAGACTGTTTTTTTTTTTTTTTGGTTTGACAGCAAACTCACTGACGCCAGCTATCGGCTAGCCCTGGCCCACTATGTGCCTGCATCAGTGGCATTGGAAGGGCTTGAAAGGTGGAGGGGCAACAGGGGCTGCCAAGCTTAACCCCGCCCCCTTTTGCAGCATTGTTTACTACAGCTGTCTGAAATTTCAAGGGGGGGGGGAGGGTCTGTAGCCCCCCTGCCTTTTTTCCCACGCTACTCGCCTACATACATTTTTCTTTTGTGTTTATTTGAACGATAGTGTTTACATCGTTTACAGTGGTAAAGACGTTTTTGGCAAGCAAAATTTGGACATTAATTTTGAGAAATGACACAGGCCCACTGCGTGAAACAGGACCCAAGGTACTTTGGGGCTATTTCTGTGTACCGTATTTATTCGAATATAAGTCGACCTTTTTTTTCCGGAAATGTTGTCAAAAATTAAGGGTCGACCTATAATCGTGACCAAAGAGTTTCGACCTACATTCGCGACCAAATTTTGCGACCCTACGGAGGGCATGGAGCTATCGAATCACCGAGCCGGCGTTGCCGTAGAGCCGCGCCGCTTCTTGTTTCAAAAAGCTTTTGGCTCGAAAGCAACCGCAACAGCAACAAACCCCCCCCCCTTGGCCTCTTCTTTGTACAATCTGTACAAGGTTCGGCACTTTTTAAGTAATTTTCTCCATGCTTCTTGAAGTTGCTTCACTGAACGCGAAATTTGGTGGAGGCGGGTCATGCAATGGACCTTTTCTGAGAAGCGTTCTGCGCACTCGCGAGCGCCCGATGCCAAGCGGCGGAAATCGGTACGAAACATTGAGGAAATTCGGAAGGAGGCTGTGGATCAGCGAGTAGAACACGTAATTGCAGCATATATACAATTGCGTTACACAAAAAAAGAAAGTGGACGGAAAGAAAAACACAACGTTTGGGTGGACGCCACGGATGCCCCTCTTTAAAGTCGCGTTTGGCACGCGCCGCAGTTCAGAGAGCGAAGAAACTGGTAGCGTAGCTCCCCTTATCGATTGGTAGCGCAGGTAGGTCACTTCCTCGATTTTTAGTTCGTGCTGCCACCGTTTGGTGCTATCGGTATGTGGAAAAGGTCCATTGGCAACTTGGTCCCAGGCGCGTCTTTTGGTTTTAGTAGTCACGGTAGTGCCAAATTTCCGCAGGATTTGATATTTTCGAGTTTCAACTTCCCGGATTAATTCCAATTTTTCATCTAGGGTTCAATTCTTTTGACGCAGCGGCGCGGTCCCCTTTGAGGTAGTCACTCGGTTCATTTTCGTTTGCAGAAGGAGCATGATCGTCTGCTACCTTGGTTTATTTATCTACACAACCGCAACAACATTCCTGCTAACCGTAAAATAAATTTAAAGAAACAACGCAAAATAACAAACTAGTGCATATCCAACAACTTCAGTCTTGTTTATTTCTCGGTTCTAGAACTTTCGCAGACGGCACAACGGAGTTGCATTCGGAAACTCTGCATGTACCGGCTTTCTTGGGGGGCGAGTGAATTGAACGATTGGCAGGTCCCTGGTCTTCTATGGACGACGTAGCATTTCACTGTATCCAGAGAAAGTTCTGCTACTCATCACTGATAAATATCCATTGTGCCTGTTGAGCCGCTGTCCATCGTTTATCTGCAGAACAGTTGATGCTGCAGTTGCACTGTAAGCACAATACGAGGATTTTGTACAAAATGAACACCGTGAACAGAAATTTTCCCTGGCGTGACTACTTTCGATAAAACGTAATCGCTGCTCAAAAGGCAACTCCCCGTAATTCTTGCTTTCAATAAACATATTCTGATCCTGATACTGCTCAAAGTTAGTTTTATAGCACTCAACATAACGTGTGTATGAGGCTGGCCTCATCACAACCCTATCGCGAAATGTTTTGGTACTCACCGTAAAACACTTGTCGTACTTGGCTGTCGTGTTCTTTAGAACACGCTCCACATTTTGGCGCTGTGATGCATGATTCTTGCCATGCTTCAATGAGGCCGATGCGAAGCTTCGGACAAATCGGTGACTCCGAGTCATTGTACTACATTCACCGGTCATTTAGTTTGTCGACGGGCTGCTGCCGTCGACTTCAGTCGCAGTCCCCTCGAATCGTCAGTTTCTTTAAGGCACAAATAGGAAACTTCTACACTCTTAACTTAGAACACGGAACCTAAATCATCGCTCTGAAGACAAACATCAATGTGATCGCAAACGTGGAAACTGTGTACGCCGCAGCCATTTTGTCAAACGAAGAAACGGGGCCATGCGCGGCTCCTTGCATCCCTACCGAGCCTGTCATGTGATTTCAAAAGCCCTCTCCTAGGTACTGTGGTTAACTTTAGCCGCGATTAGCGCTTAAGAAGAGACACGGGTCTTTGGAGCGCAAAAATCGCGAAAAAAGTTTTTTTGGAAATGGCATTTTCAAAATCTAAGACTATTCTTCTTCAAGTCTGCAAAGTTTCTCATTTCTAGGCTCAGTATTTTAGCTGTAATATCAATGTAAAGTATTAATATGTGCAGAATTTGCGTCAAAATTGTTGCTGGAACTGCGCTTTTTCGATACGTGCCGCTTCCGTTCTACGGTTGCGATCGCAGCCATCGTGGTCTCGTTTGATAGAGCGTTTTTTCTTCTTCAATTTCCCGCCACCGTCGCTTTCTTCCGCTCACTGGTTGAATTGAAAAACGGCACAAAAGAAAAGGCAGCACGCGCGATTCTATTGGTCTCCGAGCGCACGTGACGATAAGGCGCCCTTCCATTGGCGGAGCTCGGCTAGCGTCGTCTCTACACGCGTCATGGACATAACCGGGACGCAGGCACGTAGCCAGGATTTTGTTTCGGGGGGGGGGGCCCGCCCATGACAAAATGCTGTATGAGGGGGAGGGGGGAGAGGAGGTCCCAGCAAAATGGAAGATTTCGGGGGGAGGCCCGAGCCCCATGGGCCCCCCCCCCCCTGGATACGTGCCTGCCGGGACGCCATTTTGTCGACGTACGATCAGTGACAGAGCGCGCGGTGATGTCAGAACAACCGAGAAAGTTCAACACGAGGCGCAAGTTCGGTAAAAAGAGGATTATCGATCGAAAACTTCAAGAAACGACCCACCGAGCCCGAGAGGATGGAGAATTCGCAACTTTCTGAAAGTGATGGAGCCACCGAAGCCTTCGAAGGCGAAGTAGGCCTAGCGGGCCCGTCGGCAGCTGGAACCGCTGCAACGTCCGTTGACAGTGGCCGCGTTCGCCATGACAACGATGTTGCAGTCGTCCGATTTAGAAGAAATGAAGAAGAAAGCCGATGACAAGCTACAGGAACTCGCGTCAATGGCAGCAACAAAACGGAAGTCGGATACAGTAAAACCTCGGTACCACGTACCCGCATAAGCCGTAGTTCCGCTTTAAAAGTAGCTTAGTAAGGTCCCCGACACGACTCCCGTTAAACCTAATGCATTCAATCACCGCTTAATGCGTAGTCGCTTATCGCGTACCTACCGGTCAACGCGCACTGTTTTCACTTCCTGGTACGTACTAAGTTAGAAATTGCTGCCAGCGTGCGGCCGGGCCGCCGCGCTTTAGCAGCAACGACCACGGCCGAACAGCGTTGTTGACGTCGCGGTCGCAGGCTTGGCTGGCTTGGCGGGCTGCGCAGGAGGTTCCGAACTTGCGATTGGTTGCGCATCGTTGCGGTTTTCTGAACGGGATTTTTCTTGCTGCCCTGCCCTGCCCTGCCCCTCTGCCTGGAGACCTGATCACTAAACTGAGTTCCTATTATGGGTGGGCTCTCAAGTCACACAAGGGGGATGTAGAGGCCATGCAGAAAGCTGTGATGGCCACATACCATCATGTAACATCGAATGATGCAGTCTCCAACCACAGCCTTTGTCCAGTGGGCCCAGACTCGTCAGAACGCCATGAAAGCCAGGGGTGAGCCTGCTCCACCGTCACAACCTACCCTTCCATGTCTGCAAGGCCATGCTTCCTCTCTACGAGCGCTTGTCAGACAAGAAGATCCTCGAGCGGTGCCAGCGCGGCAAAACTCAGAACAATGAAAGTCTGCACTCCGTGATATGGGCACTGGGGCCGAAGCACCACCACGCATCACTGTTTACTGTGCGAGCAGCTGTCGCTGAAGCAGTGATGAAGTTCAATGCAGGCAATGAAATAACATCAGCAAGAGTTCTCAAGGAGCTAAACGTGACCTCTGGCCCACAGAGCACCAAGCGGATGGTGGAGAAGGACACGCGCCGGACAACAGCATCTATACGCAAGCGTGCAACGACAGAGAATGTTCAACGGGCCCTCAAGAAGCGCCACGCGGGTGCCAACTGTCAAGTGGACTACGTTCCTGGTGCCTATTGGACCTTGACAGGTGCCACCAGTCACGTTGACAACATTCCTGGCTTCTAGTAGGCATTTTCCATCGTAATAAACAAGTAGATATTTCTTTCTCATTTTTCGCAAAACACAGATTTCCGACTCTTTGCAAATCGGCGGGAGGGGTATCTCAGCTTCTAGAGCACATAGAACTGTAATTCTTTTTGCAACATGTAGCTAAGAGTGCAAAGCATACAACATAGGGAGCAGATTTTTCAGTTAGGGTATGGGAAAAAATGTAATTGCTCTTTGTTTTATTACTTGGTAGAGACACATTGAACGCTGAAATTCAATGCTTTGTACGATCCTTAATAATTGTCGAACCTGAAAAGTACTTCCTACATTGTATTTCCTATGCTTTACAGAATCGAGACATATGTTGGTAGTAACTTTTTGTTGGCTAGTTTTTTCCCTATTGTTTCTGCAAACAATGGTGTGAAATTTCTAACTATCTCAGGAAATAATTAAATTATTGGAAAAATGAAAAGATATTTGGGAGCAGCATAAAAATCTGAATAAGACTGCGTAGTTTCATTAAATTTGGCCAAGAAATAAGCAAAATAGCTCCAACACCAGTGTTTCCCCTTAACCGCGCTTCAAGCAAACGGGCCCTGGAGTTTGAATTGATGAGTCTACTGTACTAGCCTAGATAAAAGTTGCAAGTATTTCTGTCATGTTGGGCCAAGCTCCAAAGTTCTAATCATTGTTTCTGGGATTACAAGGTAGACTGATTATACAATGTTTTTGCGTCGTCCCATGAAAGCGGTATAATGGGAGTTCCACTGTATACACTTTACGCAAGCATACTGACAGCAGTGTGACAAAAGTATGCGTGCATTCAATGCCACTGAGTCTCATCAGATGATTCAAGTGAAGAGAGCTCGGTGTAAATTTCTGTACTAAAATTTCTTTTTAATTCAGTCATTGTTGCTACATCATTATAAGAATATAAGCCCGCTATATCCTTTTCTCTCTCCTTCGCAAAGCTTTTCTGATGTAGTTGAGGGAGACACAGTGCTGATGAAGCAGTAGTGATCACCCCAGAGGGGTTACAATTGAAAGCAGTTCATGGACTAGGTAAATGTGAGAGTTGTGTGAGCACTCGACTTAAAGGGACACTTACAGGGTATTTATGCTCGCCGAGATTTTTAGTTGTATGTGACATATGAGAACCCAACTACCCAGAACAGAATTTGCGGCTCAAAACTCGGTTTCATTCCGTGCGAAAACCGCCGATTGAGAACTGGCCGGTTTGAGTCGCACTCACTCTCTTCTATGTGGTCACGGGCCGTTTTCTA
Source organism: Ixodes persulcatus (assembly GCA_013358835.2). Classification (NCBI taxonomy): domain Eukaryota; kingdom Metazoa; phylum Arthropoda; class Arachnida; order Ixodida; family Ixodidae; genus Ixodes; species Ixodes persulcatus. Next base: position 127,354 of record JABSTQ010010707.1, on the reverse strand, counting down.
AGCTTTAGACACAACCACCAAATTTAATCAAAGTCATGGGTCATTGAAGGTGTAGTCGCGAAGGAACTTCAATATAGATAAAGTAAAACAAGATAACTGTTAACAAGGACTACATAAGTTTAATAATCAAAGCTAACAGGCGGACCAAAAGACGTGCTTCCTTTTCGAGCCCCAGACGAAGACTCCCCCTCGGCGAAGTGTCTTCACGTGGGCGAGGGAGAACCCATTAAGCCGTCTGGCTCTTGAACCGACGGTCCCCCGACGATCAGCCACCGAGCTCTCCCCCTCCGGAATGCGCGGTGCCGGGTTTCACCCTTACGGCCGCCGTCCGCTTGCGCGGTCTTCGTCGCAGGACCGTCCGCTGTCTGGAGCTTGTCTAGACGGGCCACGGGCCGCCACAAAGGCATACACTCAATACTAAAAATATAAAAAATATGAAACCCATTTTTGTGGCTTTTAAAAAGCTGAAAATACGTTGATTGAAAAAAAGTTGCAGAGAGAACCAGAAGCATTTTGTGCGTTGTAATTCTCAACATGGCGTCGTTTCGCGTATCGTGGGACTTGCGGGGCCGCTGGACGGCGATAGCAGCGGGCGACGGGCGTGGGACCTCTACTTCAAAACTGTCGTTCGTGGTACCGGCGAATTCTGTCTTCCTTTGAAAGAAATTTCGGACTGATCAAAATTGGTATTCATTCCGTACGACACGCCCGACCACCAAGCCGATTTGCACGAAGACGTCGTTGACCCGTCGCCCCCTTCTTGTGGCTAAGACATCGCTGGTGCAAACGTCAAGCACGAAGTGCGTACTTCGAGTTGAAAATGCACGCGTACGATTTCTTAACTAGGTGTGAATGTGGTCAATGCGTAATGCTGTCCGACTTCGAGCCGGTAGTGCTTTTGCTGGAGGGAAATCACCAGCTAACTTTCCAACCTACAGTCGACCAGCTGCATTACCATGAAGAGTTCCTCCAGTAGCCCCAACACCATAATAAATCACCTGGCAAAAAATTGAAAAACTTTTTTGGGGGCTGTCAGTGTCCCTTTAAGTACAGTTACGACCGATGCCTTGGCGAACGTTTAGCTTGTGGCCCTTGTCCGATCGCTGTGATGACAGGACTAGCCGAACCCAGAAGCCCCCATGAAAAGCAGGCATAATCTGCTTTGCAAAAGTGCCTATGGGGAAGCGGATCCGTTTTTAGTCACACACAGCAACAGACATGCTTTGTGAGGATCATCCGATCTGTCGCAGCAAGAGCTTGCCCTGCTGAAACGATTCAGACACGCCTTGTGAGGAAGACTCACGTCTTTGAGATGGGCAGGACACACTTGACGCTATTGTTGGTGACTTTGCCGACCTCAGAGGAAACTGGGTGCCACTCGAGGTCTTTGGGGCAGTGCACCGACCGTGTCAGCTGAAATGACAACAAATAATGCGATGGTGTACAGGCTGCGTTACGACGGCAATCGTTCCAGACATCGTCCCAAGAAACGCTTTACAAAAGTGAAATGCACAAATATCGTGTTTGCACGATTCTAACATGCACTTTCTTTCGCCAAAATCGGTGCCCAAAACTACATGTCGTTACAATTCAAACCAAAAACCGAAACTCAAGAAAAGTGCGATGCTCGGCCATCGTGACTGTTGTTTACGTTCACCATTTTGGTATCCGTATCATGCGCATTCTTGCGTCTACGGACTTGTCTGTCATTTTAAGATGGAAAAATAAAAATAAATTCCACTAGGAGGTTTTATTCAAATGAAAGGCCATCACGCTGGGGGGAAAAGATAACAATGGAGCAGCACTGCGTGGCCTCGCAATCCCAGCCACCCAAGGAGCTCGCAAAGTGTTGTTTGAAAGACAACCCTGCCTGAGGCGACGGCTGCACACTTGTACATGAGCAAGAAGCATGGCACTTAAAACGCTTTAGACGAAAGCAAGTCTTGCTACCTTTGGACAGCGAAGAACCATCGTCGGACTCTGACAACGGTGACTAGTGCATGGCATTTATTTTTTTTTTGGCGTGCGTTTCATAAAATCTGTTCTATGAGGTATGTGGTCAATCTTCATTAATTTGAGTGCGCGGTAGAATCGGCAGCAATTTACTTTTGGTTATCTGGAAGCTAAATCTGCCTGAACATTAGAATTGGGGGCGCGTTAGAATCGTGCAAACACGGTAAATAGGAAACAAATAAAATATGTACATAAAGCAGAACATAGAAAGCAAGTTACTTGAGAAAAGAATCAAAGCTGAATTAAATACACAGTCATATCTTGCTGATATGGACCCTATTATGTCCGCTGTATGGACTAAAACTTTCAGGGATGATCCAGGCAAGTATAAAAACAACTCACATAAAATTGTGAGTGTGGCAGTGGCTCAATATGTTCAGAGGTTTAGATTCACTGCAGCCAGATACATACAAGTTAAAGGGGTCATGAAACGATATCGGGTTGGAATGTTCATGACTCTGCAGAAGCATACTGGTCATAGTCTGGCCCAAGTATACTCGCAGAGACCGCCATTGATTCGGAAGCTTCTTTGTCGCAGTGAAATCGCGGGGATAAAAGGGGACTATTTCTTTCAATGTTGCCTTTGCAAAGTTTGACGACGTAACAGTGGGATCGAAACCACCCGCCTGACGACAGTCCAACGCAACTCATGGATTGGAAATTAGAACTGTGTGAGAACTCGACTTCAACCCGTAACAATCACTGCCTCGGCAGACACTGGGGTGGTGGCTAGTGTCCAACCCTGCTGGGTTGGATGCCTGGAGCTCAGCACACATTTTCTCTTTTGCCGACCATAGCGCGTGGCAGTGATTAACGTTGGCGGCATAGCTGGTCGGGAGCGCGCCACAATAACCATGCTTTATAAATTGCAAACCTTTTTACGGCTCTTTCGGGGTGCCTTTTGCCGAAGGACAAGTGCCCTACAAGCTCACTCAGCACAAAAAGCAACACAACCACAACCGTTCTTAGGCGATATATATTGCTAGTATATGGCTCAAGTATAATCGGCGACTACGAGTATAAGAACTCGTACGAAGTCCAATTCCTGACCGCACGCTCAGGTATAAGCCGCGACTACGCGTATAAGAACTCGTACGAAGTCCGCTCGCATGGATCGAGTTTCGTTCATGGAGAGGCTACCAGACACTCTCAGCCTACAGCGCAGCATGCACCTCGCTGTGCCGTTCTGTTGGTTGCGGAGTGGATAAACGCATTTACACAGAGTATGTGAAATTAGGCCTAACCACTATCACGATTTCACTGTCCGAAAGCGGACCCCAGACAATGGCTTGTTTGTTGACAACAATGCCTTCCGATAGGCGAAGAATGTCCGGGGCTCGGCAATTCCTCGACCCAAGTTTCGTCAAGTGTGCGCGACACTTGGTTTCACGGTTGATCACTTCCGTAACTACCACAACTACGCACTTGCAACCGTAACGTGAGCCACTGTGACGTGAGCAGCCTGGCTTGACTTGGCCTGACCGCTTGGCGGCAAAAGAAAACTGGCTTGGTGGCTTGCTAAATTGGACGCAATTCGAGACTCGCGGATCCGAAAATTGGAAATGCGTTGATTACGGGAGGGGAAAAAAAAGTCAAAATATTGATGCCCGTTGTGGGGGGTGCGTTTATTATGCGAGTGCGTTTATTATGAGAGTAAATACGGTATAATGAAGTCGACGTGAATCGGAAATCACTTCACTATATCCGCTATTTCGTTATAACCAACTTCGGTTAACGAAGTGCAAAAGGGAATGGGAAATCGTGATCGCTTCGCTGAAGCCGCTATTTCGTAATAGCCGACTTCGTTATAACCGGTCTCGACAGTAGTATTTAGCGAAAATAGAAAAATTGTTTGATGGTTCTTTTAAGAAAGTGCCAGAGGCTCCTCCCACACCTCCATTACTACCAGCCACCATTCCTCGACCATGCGCAAACAGACCACTACTGAGGCTACAATGTATTCGTATGTTGTACCGACGTCCCATAAGTAACCTGTCAAGGTTACTGTCTTTCCTAGTTGGTTGAAGGAGTGATTCAATGCTGAGGCTGGTATGTGCTGGGGCTTATTAGGCATATTCTTAACCTGTATCCAACTACAGTAAAATTACGTAAGGGCACCCCAAGAGATCACCCATCCCGTTTTTCTAGCTAAACATTTGTAACATAAAAATTCCCAAACATCGCTCACCCGTCGAACATCACGCGAGGTCCGAGAGAAATCACATCAACCACGCATTCTGCGGTACCGGTATGTGTGACAAGCGGGTTCGCAGCGGATTCCCGGGTTCTTGTCCGCGATCTGCGCGCACAATATTGGCTCCCGTGACATGCAAGTTCGTAGAGAGTTCCCGCGTTTTTTGTCCATGTTCAGCGCACGTGATATCGGTGTGGCACGCAAGCTGGTAGCCGGTTTTTGTGTTTACCGCACTGTGAAACTCGAATCTGCTCCATTCGTAGCCTGCAAGATCCTTTCCCAAGACACAGGAGCTCGTAGTGAATTTTCGCGTGTTTATTGCGTTGTGAAATGCTAATTTGCTGTGACCACGATCTGCTATACGAGTTCCCATGTCACATGGTTTGTAGCGGGTGCCCATTGTGTTTATGACTAATTGATTATTTATCTCTTCATTATTTTTTCGTAAAACCAAAAAGTAGTGGACTCCCATTAGACGAAACTCGCTTAAACAGAAAATTCGGATAAATGGAACTCTAAAGGTTGTCTTGGTTGGTTTCCTATGTATTTAATGATAAATTCTTCGGGTAATCGGAACCCCCTGTTTTGTTTACTTCGGTTAAACGGGACCAGAACGGAAACTACCGATGGCAACCGCGGACATCCGAAATTGCTACAGCAGTCTCACAACCATGGAGTATGCAATCGGCAAGACACCGGAGGACACTTTAAAAATGGAAGGGGTTGTGTTAGAACAAAATTTATACAAATATTAAAAAAAGAAAGGGATGACGAAATGTTAGGCTAGGTGGCGCAAGGTGCCGTTACAAAGGGTACAGCCATTACAATCCATCCATCCATCCATCCAACCGAGCCATTATGACAAGGCAATCCAATCCAGTGTTTCTACAGCCATTATGGTTAGCGCCTCGTCTTGAGCTTGTTGCGCGTCACGTTTACCATCGAGTAGGCAAAACGTCAGTCGTTCCTACCAGCGTCTGCTTGCCGTGTTGTGATGGAAGCAGTAAAAAAAGCGACCGCACCAAGCGATTTCACTTGCTGCGAAAATGAAGATCCTTCAAGAGCTGGATCGTGGTGACCTCTCGAAGACGGAGATCGCAAGAAAGTTCGATATCCCGAAGTCTACACTCTTAAGGATATCAAAGGACAAAGAAAAGATTCAAGGCGCTGTAAAGCGCGGAAGCTTTGCCACCGACCGAAGGCGGATGCGAAAGACGCCTTTTGAAGAAATAGAGAACTCTGGTTTAAGCACGCGCAAGTGCTAATTTTCCGATCAGCGGCCCCATTCTCGACGAAAAGTCTGGAGAGATTGCGTCTCAGATGGGAATTGACAACTTCAAGATGAGCGACGGTTGGCTCAGCCGTTTTAAAAAGTGGCACGGCCTAATCTTTAAGACTATTTCTGGGGAAAGTGCAGCAGTCAACAGAAACCTTTGTAGCAACTGGCAGCAGGGGCGGTTGCAAGAAATTCTGCAAACCTTCGAAGCACGAGATGTATGCAACGCCGACAAGCTGGGACTGTTCTACAAGGCGCTCCCAACTAAGACCCTCACCTTCAAAGGGGAAACCTGTACTGGGGGTAAGCGAAGTAAAGAGCGCATCACAGTGCTGGTAGGTGCCAACATGGACGGCAGTGATAAGTTGAGGCTGGTGGTTGTGGGAAAATCGCAAAACTCTCGTTGTTTCAAGGCTGTGGCACTGCAAAGTCAAAGAAAGCAGCAGAGAAAAGCAAAGCGGGGAAAAGCTACGAGGACAAAAGAAGCAGCAGGGCAACGTATCCAGTGGGCGCCACTCCTCAGTGTAGCAGTCAAGGTATCCGGGAGCTGCCCGTCACTTATTACGCAAACGGAAAAGTTTGGAGGACTCAAACAATTTTCGAAACCTGGCTGCGAGCACAGGATGCGAGATTTACCCGTGAGGGCAGGAAAGTCGTCTTTATTGTAGACAACTGCCCCGCCAATGGTGAAGTGGATGGGCTGGAGTCCATCAGCCTCGAGTTCCTGCCACCGAACGCAACTGCAGTAATCCAGCCAATGGAACAAGGTGTTATTCAAAACCTGAAAGTGTACTACCGCCACCAGCTACTCCACTGAATGCTTCTTTGTGCAGACAGTGGGAAAGACTATAGTGTGAACTTGCTTTCGGCACTGCACATGCTGACCTATGCCTGGGAGCAAGTTAAAGTGTCGACCGTGCAAAGATGCTTTCACCACGCAGGCTTCGCGAGACAAGAAGTCATTCCAACGAGGAAGGGGATACTGCTGATGCTGATGCGGCTGAAGCTCACATCCTTTTTGGTCAGCTGGTCTCTTCCACTTCTTTCACGTGACAAGATTATGAAACGTTAGATGCAAACGTCGCAACATGCCATGAAGAGAGCATTGAAAAGCTGGTAACTGAAGTTCAAGGTGAGGAGGCCTCGATCTCCAGTGAAGAGGACGTGGAATGCAGTGACCCCGGTCCTGCTGCAGTGCCAGACTGCACAGCGAGGGAGGCTATTGCTCTCTTGCAGCGCTACTTTGAGTCTGAAGGCTGTGCGGAATTTCTGTGCAACCTCCAAGGCATGCACACCTACTTCATCAAAAAGCGATTACAAAATGCAAAACAAACTACCATTTCCTTTTTTGTCTAGTCAGCTACATTAGCTGAACATCATGCTTGTGAAATAAAGTCATATTTCACTCATTTTATGTGCTTTGCTTAAATGAAACTTCTGATAAACGGAACAAATTTTTCTGTCCCTTCTAGTTCTGTTTAAGAGGAGTCCACTGTAACATTACTTTTTTAAAGCAGTAGCTTCATAGGGCCAATCAAGCTCAGTTACTCTGTAAGCACAAAATGTATAGGTCAGTCAGTCCATAACCACGAAACAATCTTGGGAAAAAAAAAACCAGCAACCGGTGCCAGGGGATAAACCCCGGTCACCTGTGTGAAGGCCGTGTGCGCTGCTGACTGAGCCATGAACCCAGCACGCAGGAACAGGAGGAGCAGACGCAGGTGGTGCGAGAAAGTGCACAGAGAGGAGAGGGGTGAAATGAAGGAGAGAGGAGCAGAAATAAATGGTGTAGAAAGAGTGCACGAAATGAGGAGTGAAAAGGGCAGGAAAGTGTGCTTCCCCTGTTTTGGTGACCCAGAAAATTCAACACAAAGGCCCTGTATCCAGGTGGTACTGAGGGGAAATGCATGCGTAACGTGAAATCAATTACTGTTCACCTAAAAAATTCATAATACAGTCGAACCTCGATATATCGAACTGCGCGGTGATGGCGAAATAGTTTGATATAGCCAGAATTCGATATATTAAATCACATCAAAACGCGTCAAAAACTTGTTAAAAGCGCGTGGCCGTCGCGCTCCGTGAAGCGCCGGCAGGCGGCACATGCGCGCCGCCCGACCGCAGAGGCGGGAGCAGCCGCGTGTCGTCTTCTACGGCGCGCCGCCGTGCCGCTCAGCTTGCGGGAGCTGGGAAATCTCGCACTCGAAGGCTGAATTAAAATAAGGAAAAAAAAAGAATACCCCACTGTACAAAACGTTGCAGCCAACCGCTACTGGCATTGAAGTTCTCGGCGCCGAGAATGAATCCAAAGTTCTTGGCCTTCTGTTGTAACATCGGTCCGGATACAGGAATATTCCGGGCCCTTGCGTCGATGAACCATTTGTGCAGAGACTTCTCAACATCTTCAAAGGCAGCTTTGCGTACACGCCGCGCGCCTGAGTGCTGGTTCTGTTCTGCCTTGGCCTTTATGTCACTCTTGTTTTTCAGTAGAGTACTCAAAGTGCTTCTTGGTAGGCCTAAAGCTTCGGCGACGCTCGACTTTTTTTCTCCATTCTCAACCCGCTGGATAGCTTCCAGTTTTGCAGCAAATGTCAGGGACGTCCGTTTTTTAGCGTTTGCAGCCATCACTCACGCAAGGCAACACGACACACGAAAGAACTACGATCACACGCGTAGCACTACCGATAATACCGAGGAGGAGGAGCCGGTGCGGCAAATGCAGTGCGTCAATGACGTTGCGACAAACTATCGAGGCAGCGGCGTGCGTGCGCCGCTACGTTCAAATGGCGCCCTCGGCGTGTGTGTAGGCAGTCGGAAACGCCCATTGCGCCACCGCTATCTTCGAGGGTGTTGCGGGAATGCTCGCCGCCTGTCAAAAGAGCGCGGGCTGTTTGGGGTGGCGGAGTTCGATATATCCATTTTATGTCCGACCCTGTTCGAAATAAAAAATAAAAAATGCATGCGATTTTCCGCGCGATATAAAAAGCGTTCGATATATCGAGGTTTGACTGTACCATTATTTTTTGCTTTGTGGGGCCGCGAAATCGCTTAGTTAAACAGAAATATTTGTTAAACAGGAATTTGTTGTATTGGTCAGAGAAACACATTGAACGCATAGGAGATTGGCCGGGACTTTATTATAGTTCATTAAACAGGCACTTCGTAGTTAAGGTGTTCATAAAGGCATTTGACTGTGCAACTATAGCAACAGTATTATTTTCCCATCTGGGCACACATGACTGAAACATAGTCAGTCGGTAGCAGTAACATGGCCATGACTACAAAGAGGTGTTTCTGGTATTGCTGTTTGAGCAACTTTTCTCTGTTACGCTACACACACACACTTTTAGGATAAGTTTAGTTATTGAAAATGCTTTTGGGTTGCCTTGGTCTTTATGTCTTCGTGCCCATATTCAAGATATTCGGGTCTATGTCCTTCATGAGAAACTGTGCGGCAGTACTTTGGTCACACCTGACAAAATCGCCATATGCAGAGTATATTTTTGAGTTGTAGATCTTGGTGCAATCGTTTATGTGCTAAGACTCGTTCTGTGACTTACAATAAGAACGAAACTGGTCATCGCTGTGGTCACATGATCGCTTACACCAGCCAATGGGAGCGAGGCAACACCGAGGAAGCTCTGTTGCAGCGGTGACATTATATATTGTTCTCTCGGTCATAAGGATTTTGCATCTCGCTTTTGAGTGTCACAGTTGCCTCTTACGTTTTCGGAAGTTATCCTCGCCAAAAACATATTTTATGTACAAAATGCCCGAATAAATGAGTGAGATGGCAGACCTCTTTAGGGTTGGCTGCCAGTTCAAAATATTATAATTTTCAATGCCCCTCTCAAATATGATAGGGTCATAGATAAGCGCTCCTTTAGTGGTAAGGAGATAATGAAACAATCACAGCTTCCCCCCCTAGCAAAAATTCCGATAGAGATTTGTATCGGACCAATAGAGATTTCTATAGGTCCGATAGGAATTTCTATTGGTCCCATAGGAATCTGTATCGGTCCCATAGGAATGTTCTATTGGTCCCATAGGAGTGTGTATCGGTCCCATAGGAGTGTGTATCGGTCCCATAGGAGTGTGTATCGGTCCCATAGGAGTGTGTATCGGTCCCATAGGAGTGTGTATCGGTCCCATAGGAGTGTGTATCGGTCCCATAGGAGTGTGTATCGGTCCCATAGGAGTGTGTATCAGTCCCATAGGAGTGTGTACCGGTCCCATAGGAGTGTGTACCGGTCCCATAGGATTGCCTATCGGGCCTATAGGAATTTCTATCGGTCCAATGGGCATTCCAATTGGTCCCATAGGATTGCCTATCGGGCCTATAGGAATTTCTATCGGTCCAATGGGCATTCCAATTGGTCCCATAGGAACTTAGACTGGTCCCATAGGGACTTTATCGGACCATTAGGAACTTTTATCAGTCAAACGAAAAGTTTTGTCGGCCAAATGGGAATGCCTCCTTGACTAGTGGAAACCTCGAATCATTCAATAGGAATGTCTAAACCAATTGTGCATGTCTATTTGAGCAATAGGAATCAATTAGACATATGTCTGTCAGAATAGTTTGTGTCAGAAATACACCGGCCCATTTGATGCATGTGTTATGTAACCTGGGCTGTGTGATGCAAATATCTATTCCACGTCCCACGGATGTGTCCACACTAGAACATGTATAAAAGTATTAGTCAAGTTAATTATGCGACAATGTTGCGCTTTTTTTCTCTCAATATTTTCGAATGGCAAAAAATGGTTTAAGCCCAAGTTACATAACACACCATCGTTGTACATCAATGGGTAATAAAAATTCATATAGTTTTGTAGCCCTAAATTAATGCTAGAATAAGAGGCTCGCATACAGTCACAATTTAGAGGATAATTGCAGATTGAAATGCTTGCTTTTCCGAATGAATTTAAGGGCAATATTCTAAATAAAACTTGGGAGCATGGTGCGTTAAAATAATTTACTAATAAAATACTGTAAGGAGAGTGTAAATAAAAGTAATCTGCACGAAAAATGAAGAAAATATCTTGATGGGTTGAAACAAGAAATCTAATTCCTACTCCATTTCACCCGAAACAAATGGAAAGTCGGTACTAGTCATGATTTACATATTTGTTTCCTGTGCTTCTAGCAATAGTTGTATTCACCCTCTTTTATTCCTAAGTTTGTAAAAACATTTTTACGGCACCCCTCTATCGCGATTCGGTCAGTTTCGGTTTCGATTTTGTAAGGAGCTCGTATTGTTGAAAAACAGCACGGCTGGGACGAGTACAAAAAGACGAAGAGAACACAGGACAAGCGTTGTCCTGTGTTCTCTTCGTCTTTTTGTCCACGTCCCGGACGCGCTGTCTCTCAACATGAATTCTCACCAACTTGCCCAGTTATCTATCCATATCGAGCTCGTACTAGTTACAGAACCCCATCGCTAGCGACAGCCGACTTTTTTTTTTTTTTCCCGACATTGTTTTGTCGTGTGTCGGGAGCGTTTCTGTCGCGGGATGCTTTTAGACATGGAAATGTGCTAATTTATTCAAGTTTATTTATCTGTGAAGTTTCCTCTTACGTTGATTATGTTCGAGAAGAGCGTGGAAGACCCAGGACGCGACAGTCCAGCGAGCAACTCAACACAGTTGGTAAGCATGCTTCTTTTGGTCTTTGTTTGCATTGTAGACTCGTGGAAGTTATGAACATTAGGGAGTTATAGAAAAACGTCCGCAACCTCAAAGCTACTGCGAATGCGCAGACCCAAAAGGAGCATTGGGGCTTGGGCTTTGGGGCCCGTTATTTCTCGGAAATAGCGTGGGTACCGCAAATGGCGGCGCCCACGACATCTCCGTTGATCGCGTCTTCGACGCCCGCCGCCCGCTCGGGACTGCGTGAGTCGCACTTAGCGACCGCGACCGCGGTTGGTATAGTCAAAGCGTATTGAAAATGCCACATTCCGCTAGATTCAGAGCTCAAAGCTACCAAAGCGCGTGTACTTACGATCGCGGCAGAAATGTAAACATGCCGGGGTAGTGGTTCGTCGTGGCCTCGGAAGTACAACAGAGCAGCTTGGCAGTGACAGAGGCATACGGCATTGAGTATAAAACAACTATAAAAATGTTATTCCAGACGAAAAGCTTGTTTAATTTTAAAGATATAACATTCTAACTTCATAATAAAAGCTATCGCAACATCTTGGTGACGCTAGAAGTGTGAGATGCTTGCGTTTTGAGTCCCCGGCAGAGAAACGCTTTTGCCGTCCGTATCGCGAGATAAAGTAGCGCCCGTTATTCTAAAACTCCCTATTTTCTCGGCACACTTTTGCTTGTTAAGCTAATTTTTTTTAACTAGTTCTCTGCTTGCTTTACCTGTTCTTATGTTTGGAACTGTGCTTGGAAAGTGTAGCTTATGTCAACAGAGCACACTTATTGAATTCCTTAATGCTACCTTCAATCCGTTCCTTTAGAAAATGTTTTACTGGTCTAGCAGTGGACTGATGTGGCCCCACTATAAATTGATTACATTGATCATACTTAATTTCATTTAAGAAGTTACACTTCCATAGTATTCGGTTCATGCAGAGCCACTATGCCTTTGCAGTCAAAATGATTCAAAAGGATAGCCATCTTTTGAAACACGTGACAGCATGCGACTAGTTTTGAAGTTCTGGAAGTGGACTGGATGGTACTGTTAAGGCAAACAGGGCAAACTTCGATCCCCTGACCTTCCCGAATCGATCTGGGTTTACATACCTATGTATATGTTGTCCTAACTAAATGAACCGTTGTTAGGAATCCCACAAACATAAAGCTGATATCAATTTGACAATATTTAATTTCAAGGTTCTTCAGAAGGTTGACGCTTGATAAGTTTTGAAGGCAGTTAGGCTCATGATGAAGACAGAAAACGATGGAAATCCAGCCTCTTAATTTTATTTTCTTCGGTCTGAAATTTTCAGCATGCTCCAGTCATCTACCTCATCGCTTTAGCCTTAATCACTTTCTGTGGTGACATCATCCTCCACCTTTGCCATGCCGCCGATTAACTCTTTTTGTTTGTTCTGCTGCTCATTTCAGGATTTCAAGCAAGAAGTGTGCCATTATGCTTTGGCACATTCAAGACTCAGTTTGTGACAGTGTTCAGCATCCAGATGCCTTCATAACAGGAGCAAGTGCACACCAAGACCCTTTTTTGCATAATAAAATGTATAAAGGGACCACCATACCCTGTGTGCTCATGTAGATGGCCTATATGGCAATACACCAATAGGCCAATACACCAATAGGCCAATACACCAATAGGCCGATACACCAATAGGCCCATACACCAATAGGCCGATACACCTATAGGCCCATACACCTATAGGCCCATACACCAATAGGCCCATACACCAATAGGCCCATACACCAATAGGCCCATACACCTATAGGCCCATACACCTATAGGCCCATACACCTATATGCCCATACACCTATAGGCCGATACACCCATAGGTGTCAATAAACCGATAGGCTATGGGAATTCTCTATGGGAATTTTTGCTAGGGCCTGCATATAAAATCTCTTTTTCTGGGTTCATCTCAGAACAATGTACACTAGATGGACATAACATTTTAAGCACCATCGTCAAAGGAACCAACCTTTTCAAAACTGTTGTTAGGATCCAACCATTCGGCAATGGCATCTTCTCCACTCAAGATGACCTGTGAGACACCACATGCAAAAATAGCCACAAAATCAATATGGCTAAAAGTGGTCTTTGACCAAAAGTGGCAAGACCCCTAACAGTTCTTGTACCAGCGTTAGTGCTCTTGGCCATAACACTAAAACTTGTGTTTCCTAGTTTCAATTTACTAATGCAATAGTATTATTAAGCTACTACTCAAGATTTTCAGCTATATGGGCATCCTGCTTACTGGCCACGGAAACAGTTTCCCCGCTAAATTTAGCGGAAAAATTGACTCACAACCTATGCACCAATTCAGGTTCCCAGCTAAATTTGGTGGGAAAATTTATGCGTTGCACCACGTCACGAAACCTACAGGCAAATTCAGATTCCCCGCTAAAATTAGCGAAAAAATTGGCGTCACGACCTATGCACCAGTTTAGTTTCCCCGCTAAATTTAGCGAGGAAACCTAAAGAAGAAACTCTGTGTTCTCTGCTTTTTGTAAGCTCAGTTTTGCCATTTTTATCTTTTATTTGCGTATACGACTACTTTGGACCCATGTCTGCTGTTATAACAAGATTTAAAACACCAACCAACTGGCAGTTTTCAATAAAATGCGAGCAAGAACACCGTCCGTGCCCTGTTGCACAATGGCACAAGACTCAAAAGACATGGAAAAAAATATAGCTTCATAAGGCAGTTTTTGGTTGCCTGACGATTTTTACTAGCAGTATTATAAAGAAATACTGGTATTTTAAAGGAATTTGTTTACATCTAGAAGCCCGAAGCTCATACCTTTATCTTAAAGGTACACTGACAGGTCAAATTTATATTTTGTTGTTATTATACGAAACAATTGAAAATGATGCCTGGACATTACCCTGAAAATTCGAAACTCAAGAACTCAGTATTTGTGAAGAAAAAAAAAAAAAAAAAACAATTTCCCAAAGCCGATTTTGAAGTTCCCACGTGATCCACGCCAGTGCAGTGACGTCAAAGATTGAGTCGTCCTGCAACTTGAGTTTCTCTCACATCTCCTAACCGTTCCAACCCGAAGTGTCGCGTTCGCCCGCGTCCCATGATCAACCCGTCTTTTCTGTGCCTGCCGCCTATCGATGTGAGCAGACGACGCTTCACTTTCGAGTTTGAGGTTCTTTTAGGGCCCTTTCGGCGATCTCAAATTCTTTGAAACGGCGCGAGATCGAAGAGGACGCGCAGTGGACTTTTGTGAGCAACGTGAGGGGACACGTCGCGCCAGGTTCTGCGCGAAAAGTTGCCCCGGCGGAGTCAAAACCGAAACTATGGTACACAGACACCAAACGCAGTTGTTTTTGACCGTTTGACGATTTCCTTTTCCAAGTCTGAGAGGTCGTCCGGCACCAGAAAGAGAACTTTGTCCGATTCCCCGACTCTTCTATCGTCCTCGGTGCTACCCGTGCCAAGCACCGTTATGTTTTCCGAGGGAGGATAAAAAGCCAGGAGACGACATCATTTCCAAACTCCAATTTTCGATATTTCAAGAGAAGGGGTGCAGCGCGTTTGCAATAGCATTAAAAAACATGTTTTATGAATGCTCTTATTCAATATTATAGAAATGTTGCTCACCAAGCTCCTAATTTCATAATCGATTATGTCACAAATAAAAATAAGTGAGGAGGTGAGAAGAGAAAGAGAAAAACAATAAAAATACAAAAAAAAGCATGTGCGTGTGAAAAACCTTTTTCTTTTGCGTTGAGGTATTTTTGCGTGTCTATGACTACAATTTGCATCGTTTTAGACAAAAAAAAAAAAGAGACCTTCGGGCTGTCAGTGCCCATTTAAGCAGTTGATCCTGCTGAACAAGAGTTTGTGTAGCCACCTTCTTGAGCAAAGAGGTCGTGCTTGTAGCCTAGTAGGTGCTATTGCCGATCCGGTTGATTTATGCGAGGAAGACGAGCACATATTTAGACGATGCAATGCTCGGGTCAAAATAAAATATTGCGAAATGTGTGAACACGTTATATGAGCAGAGCTCTTTTGCTAACGGAAGACGCTTGTAGTGCTGGAGGCATGGGAATGGGGCACCGCAGCTGCAGGATGCTTGCAGGCCGTGTCCTATGCAGGGACAGGCCGCTTATCTACCCCCCACTTTATAGCATCGTTTTATTCAATTCAGAAATGAAACAGACAGAGCCTAATTTATTTATCTAGAGCCTAACTGTAGCCTTAAGTTTAAGTCACGAAAGAAAAACATATTGAAGAAAAAATATAAATAAATAGCAACTTTTATTTTAAAAAATCACTGCCAAAACCTTTATTAATGCCAGATAAAGCCTGGATATAGTATTTTAGCTCTCATAAATCTCAATGCAGTATAGTAGACGTTGATCAGTATTCCTACCCGGAAACATATTATAACTGGGGTTCTGCATCTTATAAATCTGCAGTTCAAACGACTTCATGTTATCGAGAGTGAAATTATAAATTTTTGGGGGTTGTATAGCCTTTAAGCTCACTTATTGTGGAGTTATCTAGCTTTGTGACTCTTCACATTTTGAATTTTAGAAAATTAAAGTAATCGGGGATACTAAAATATCATGGAGAAAGAGGTACATGTGTAGTACGTGAATAGAATCTTTAAACTGGACTTTGCTATTTTATTCAAAAACGGGAAACATTGCATAGCTTGCTTGCCTTTTGCATTTGCTTCTCTTAATGATACGAATGAAGCCTATCTTCTTGTGTTTTGACAGTATACAAATGGGCATTTGAGAGTACTTTTGAGTTAATAAATGACCGGTGGTCCCTTTGTCAGCAATAAACCGTGGTTCTCGAAATGTTCATGCACCATTTGCCATTCACGAGAATTCTGCGCCTGGGCAGTGGGAATTAAATCGAGGGCTGTCGTAATACTTCTGGAGGGACTTCTTACGTAAGCCATTAGAGCTGTAAACTTAAGAATGTTTATGGCAACACTTGTTTGAAAATTTACGAGCCTAATATGTTGCAGAAATGTCGCTGGGATGTGTTGGTTGGGACGCAAGAATATACAAGCACCACGTTCATCTTTGGCCATTAGATATTTCCATAGATTGCGAGGAATATTTTTCACTCTGAGACCCACATAAAAAAATGAAAAAAAACGTCGGGTAAAAATTTTTCGCCCTATCAAGAGCAAATCCTGCCAACGCCCATGCCGCTGACTCGTCATTCCGGTGCATAGGCAATTGATTTTGTTGATGAAAGTGGTAGTAGTAAGTAAGGATGATGCTCTTTAATTGGCTTTTAGTTTCGATAGTGGCAGTGGGTCAAACCAATCTGGACCATCCACATGTGCCTGTCAGTATGTTTTGTTTTGTGCCCAGAGCACTTATTGCCTCCGTGAGCTCCTGCAGAGCTACTGGGCGTGTGCTGAATGCATCATTTTAGGGGCGAAGCTCCTTAGGGTCTAGCCTTGTCCGTCCGTCAGTCCATCCGTGCTCACATCGATTGCCATCCCATCTGTCTTCTTAAAAAAAGAAAAAATGTTTGCGCAGCCGACAGGATTCGGACTGGGGAGACCCCAATGGATTTCTAGTCCATCGCCTTAACCACTCGGCCACGACTGTGGAACGAGTAGGGGGCTCTGAGATGTGGTAGTAACTCAAGAGCTGGGGATGTCATGGATGAAACGTTGCATGTAGCCGCTCAACGTCTATAGAGGAGAAGGCTCTGCGGTCAAATGCGTGTATAATCACGTTAAACTTTGCACTGCATTGGCTCAACGTTTATAGACGAGAGGGCGCTGCGGCCAAATGCTCAAATGCGTATATAACCACGTTCCATACCACACATTCTCTTTCTTACATGGACCGTTGACTTAAGCGGTGGAGATGCGTTCCCACGGCTTCTAGCGGATCCAAGCTGATCCGCTAGAGGAACCACTGGCTCTGCATTTCACCGAACATAAAGCAGTAATAATGAAGTCTAAACGCAACCCGGAACTCAGCACAACCTATGAGCAATAAAAAAAAATCAGCACCATCAGCACTACCTATGAACAATATAATCAGTATCATCAGCACCACCAGAGCTTCGCCCAATCAACATCATTCACTACGTGGAGATGAGGTCATTTTGTTTCATCTGCAGGGTGTCAACGCCATAAAGCCGTGATTTTATGCCATCAGCCGCAAATCGAGTGGAGTTTTCTTCAAAAAGACGAAGGTCCAGACCTCGGCAAGTGGTACGGAGTAACAAGACACGCTTTGGTTGGGGCTTCGGGAAATGGTAGGCCTACAGTCATCACGGAGGTTAACTTTTATTTCTGCGGAACAAGAAGTTCTGCAAAGGAGGCTTTACAAACTTGCAGGATTTGTATCAAGGTGAGTAAGATACAAAATAAATATTTGTAATTTTCTGTACTATTAATTCTTTGCAAGGCACATTGAATTAAAAATGGAACTTTTGTATTGGTTACACAAAATTTTACATTCCATTTTTGTTTCTTGCGGTATGTTTTAAATGTATCTTGCTTGACATTTCCACTGTTGAAAACATAATTCCTTTAGCTACATTTTGATATTCTTTGGCACACCTAGTAGTGTATTTGCAGCTACACAATTGTTTTACAGAGACAACCTCACAAGTGTGTTTTTTCCTGGGGTAAAGAAAGATGCTGTTTAATTTCTATAATGTTCAATGTACAAATTGCCCAGTACTAAACTTTGTAACTAATAAAAATATTTTGTCCTGAATTCTATAACAGATATTTATTTTTCTTAGAAAACTAGTTGCCTGCCACGTGTACTGAGAGCTTTCACTTTGATGGCCCTAATCGCATAGAGATGTGCATAATATTTGTTTTACCTCCACATTAATATTTTACAGCGGAGCTGTTAAGGGCTAGGTTCCCCAGGATCGTGTCCGGTACCAAAATCTTGTCGACACAAACCTCCACAAACCTCTGGACAGCTACCGCCATCTATAAGCGACGGCGGCAAGCACCACAACCAGTCTTGTTGCCGCCGTCGCTCGTAGATGGCGGCAACCTTTCCAGCTATCATAGAAGAATGGATAGTTGGGCGCGTTGATGGGAATTCATCATTGGAAACAGTGCGAAAAACAGACGAGAACGAAGAAGAAACACACATGACGAGCGCAGCGCTCGTCACGTGTGTTTCTTTGTCCTCGTCTGTTTTGCGCGCTGTTTCCTACGCTCTTATCAGTTTCGGTTTAGACTCAGGATGGGCCGTGCGCGTGCCCTTTCGGGGAAAGAAGACTGGGTGCGGAAAGAGCGGGAATGTATGCAGCAGCGCTGAATGGATCCGCAACCGACGCGAAGCCGCTGTCGCCTCGACTTCCACTGCGTCCATCGCTTCAGACTTCCTTGCGAAAAAAGAGCACATCGCTCGCCTGGAAAGCCGCCGCCGAGAACAGAACAACAGCGATGTAAACGGCGCCGGCGGGCTACGGAGGCCAAACGCAAGCGCGAGGCCCGGCGACGACAGCACTCCACGCCGGCTGAACAGTTCCCGGGTGCGACGGCGAGGTTCCAGAAGGAGTTCGTGGAAAACCCGCTTGGCGTCACGTGCGCCGTGTGCGACCGACTCTGGTTCGCCGGAGACTTATCCACAATCGGCGGCGTGTCGGACGAGAAGAATCGGGAAACGGGAGCGTGCGCGTTGCGGCAGTGTATAGAGTCGGCGGACGTCTACAAAGAACCGTCGTGCAGAACGTGCCGAGATTCCCTGCCCAAAGGCGCGGTGCCCCGGGTCGCGACCGTGAACGGCTACAAGTACCCACTCGTACCGGAGCACCTACCGAGGTTGAACGTGGTGGAGGAACGACTAGTGGCGCCTCGACTCCTGTTCATGAGCCTTCGGCAGTTGACGTGGTATAACAAAAAGAACTGGGGACAATACGGTTCTCACATAACCAATTACCCAATCACACCTTAATCCTTACATTTATAAATACTTCATTTCCACCGTAGTACAGCTTCGCTGGTTTTCCTTCTTCACGAGAGTGGAAAGGCTGAAAGTTTTTAGTTTGAAGGAAAAGTAAATATTTTATGTTTTTACATGTGTTTCAGTTGACTTTCAGTTTTATTTTAGGTCGTCTGAGCTGATTCAAAGCAACATACAGCATGATCATTCTGCATGTTTAGTCTTTGAAAGATATATTCAAACATATTGACGAGTAGGCATGCAAGACATAACAAACATCTACTAGTCAGTGTGCAAATGGTGGATTTTGAGTTTGAGGAGAGTTTAAAGCAAATAGCGGTTTTGGCCGAATATTTTCTCATCAAATATTGAATAGTTTCTCCAAACCTTTCACTACTGTATCATGCTTAAACGAAAACCGAAATGAACCCATGAAGGTTGTTCTCGAGCTTCCAATTGTCCACTCTAAGCTCGGTTAATTTTAATATAACTATATAAACTGTGGCATGTCAACGACAACTTCGTCACAGCTATCCTAATCAAGGGGATTTTTAAATCTGCTCGCTATATGCAAATATTTTCTTCAATTTCAAGTTTGACGAAAAAAAAGAAAACAAGAACAAATGATGAACATGGGTTGTCAAGACATCGCTTCCTTTTACATAATCATGGCCAGTTAGCCCTCTTAGATGCGCTTCTCACAGAGTACCTGTGCACTGCGGAGAAGCAATACCCGCAAAGTCCGCGAGCTCCGTGGGTGTGGCTTTCTTGCAGTGCACAGGTGCTCGGTGAGAAGCGCAATCAATAGGGCTAACCTGCTGCGATGAACACTACGAAAAGTATGAATAATGCAGTTCATAAAGGTAGTAAGCTGGGCGAGTTGGTAAACGTTGAACATGATGAAAAAACTTTCAGCCTTTCCACTGCGGTGAAGAAGGAAGACCAGAGAAGCTGCACTACGGTGGGAATGAAGTAATAACCGCCCTCAAGTTGGCAAGCCATAGTGGAAAGGCTCGAAACGTTGCTGCCATCTATGAGTGATGGCGGTAACCGGTTGTCTGGTTGCCGCCGTCGCTCCTAGATGGCGGTAGCTGTCCAGAGTTCTGCTTCATTGTTTGTTTGCTGACGGACACGATCCTGGGGAACTAGCCCTTCACAGCTACGCTGTAAAATCGCGCACAAAGAGACAAGGATAAACAAGGAAGGAACACAAAACGCAAACAGGCGCGTTCATCTCGAAGCGAATATCTTAATTATAGCGTATTATTCGAAATTACTATTCGAGAATTTGAATATTTGCACTACCCTATTAGAGTGGTACACTTCTTAAGTGCATGCAATCACTTCCTTCAAATTAGTAGTTCTTTTCTTTAGGTACCTAGGAAATCCTAACAGTGTTGAGGTTCACTCACAGGCACTCGATCGTGAAGCCACTGCAGGTATTTTGGCGAGTCCATTGTGAGAATCGTGAAGCTGTACAGATCCTCCTGCGAGAAAATAAAAAAAAATATGGGTTGCGTTGATCATGATTTTCTGCAGAGTTTAGCAAAGGGTCCCCGAGTGGACAACAGGGACAACATGTACAATATGCGACATTGTTAGTGCGAACATGATGTCGGCACTTTTCCCCATCCTACTTCGAAAGGGTATTAGTGGGCCTTCAATTTCACCTGTTAGGTTAGTGCTTCAAATCAGCACTTTTCACCACTCTGGCAGTTTTTTTATGACAGCCCCTACATTCTAAGAGAAGAACACCAAAAAAAATGTTGGTTGCTTATTCGCACTAACACTGCGTTCAGTATACTAGAATAATTATCACACACTACTGGTCCCACTTCAAAAGTCGTAACGACATACAGAGGCACTAATGAATTGTCAGAACTAACACAAAGTTGGGATACACTAATTACATGGGTTTTAAGTTACAAGTGCATTCGTTAAAGGGAAGCTCTATCGATATTTTGAGCTACCTAGACCAGGGGTTCTCAAACTGGGTTCCGCAAGCTGGTCTCATGGGTTCCCTCAAGCACCCAAAATGCGGTGCCCCCCCTAGTTTAATCTTCCATACACTCGCATGCCTGCTTGCTGCTCGGTCAAAAGGTGCTTTAATCCGCATGCTAGACCGCTCCCCACACAAACGCTAATAATTTTGTGCCTGCGGCATACGAAGCAGACCTGTCTGTTCGGCCGCGTGCACGAGCGCCACCGTGCCGTCTCATGCTGCCGTTTCACGACCGCATCGAGAGAGTGCGCCGTGCGTTCTACAAGCGCCTACGATTGTGCTTGTGTTGCTTCTCATCAAAAAGCGGAAGAGTGCCGGGTGCACGTGGGGTGGCGGGAGGTGGGAAGCACCTCGCGAAGAGCGGACGACCCTGTTCGCGCGCCTCTGGAGCAGTTTAGTTTAGCTTCACTTTTGGCGGATTTACTTCTGACGCTAAGTGAGCACTTGAACCCGCGAAGAACTGCATGCGGCTCGCGAGCCGCAATTTGGCCACCCCTAACTTAGACGAGGGGCATCACCTGAACGCTGGTAGATTTTTGATTCTGATATCTTATTTCCTAAACTTACTCCATTAAACCCTTTGACAGCCCAGTTTTCTCCCAAAAGATGTTTTCCAGTGGTCGGGTTTTGTCTACAAAGGAATAATATGAAAAAAGGGGTCAATGCGCGGGTATCTTCTTAATTATCTTGCGAGAGCACTTGCAGTTCTTGCAAGGTGTTCAGGCTTAGAAGCACAAAGCAAAATATTTAAAGCAAAAAGTTGTCACCTTTTTTTTTATTCGGTTTCATTCTGACACGTTCGCTTCTGTAACATTCCGGCAGTTCCAGATTCTGAATCGAAGGTTGCGGGCTTCTAAATCAAATTCCCTCAGACCGTGTCCCCGGATGAACATGGCACGGCAATACTTCGCTCTCGGCAAAGGAGTTTAATGACTCACTTATTGCCTGAGGGGTTTCGAGATCGGGCAACAGTCATCGAGGCCTTGGGGAGGTCTGCTGCCACTGCAGCTGCTCCTAGTCCCAGCGGTGGTCGTCTACACCGCGTCCTGGGGACGTCGTCGTCCAGGGTCCCTGTCCGGTCCGTCCGTCGAGTCCACTGCTCGATGTCGCGCTCGCACTTCCTTGCGCACTTTCGTCTCCCGCCAACTCCCGCGCCAGAGTCTTCTTTCTCTCCGGTCACCGCTGCACACTCTTCCTGCCCGCTGCTCGAGAGAGCCTCCCCTTTGTCCCACGTCCCCTTTTCACACCTTGGCCCCTTTGTTCCGAGAAGTCAGTCGTGTGACGTCAGTCGGCTTAGGGGTGTGGTGCCGCCAGATCTTCTGTTGCTCGAGGCCATCGAGTCCTGCAGAACAATCCCTCGAGAGCGGCCAGGGAACGTGCTCTCTCTCCCCCTTGCTGGCGGTGCCAGTCTCGTTTCTGGGAGGTGGGCGAGCCCACCAGAGGGAAGTTCCCTACATCCCCCCTAACAGGGGGGACACGGGTGAAGGAGTGGCGAGAGTAAACAACCAAGATGGCTGCCTCTCCTGGACACAATAAGGCACGCTCCGGTCGGAAACCAGGCGGCTCCCGACGTCGCGCACGCGGCCCGAAGGCCGGATCAGGGAAAGGGAGCAAGCGGCTCCCACATTCCCTCCTCCTTAAAACTGTTGGCACCCCTTTAGGGAAAGAAAGGGCTGCCGGCTCTCATACCCCCAAAATAATGCAAAAAAAAAAACAACACAAAAACACTGAAAAAAGCACGCACAAAGAAAATAATAGCCAACCCCGTCATCCCTCAAAATTCCCGTACACCGCCTACCGCCTAAAACATCATGAGTTCGTCACCTGTCGGGAGGTCGGCGTACTCAATGGCGTCATCGCAGCCGAAGTCCTCCCCGGTCTGTGTGGACCCCGCTGTTGATGTAGACGCCCCCGCCAACGAGGCTCCCCGGTCTCCGCCGGTACTCCCACTGTCACCGGGAGCTGCAGCAGGCTCCCCTCCAGCATGGCTGCCGCGAACCCTGACTTCGTGGCCATGCAGGCTAGCACTACCTCCAAGGTGCCAGGCTGGTCAAGGGCAGTGTAAAGGTCGGCCGGGGCGGGGTTGGAGCTCGGCGTGGTCACCCGGACCCGGTCCCGGTGGTAGCGGCACTTCTCATGCCGCAGACGCCGCAGTACAAGGCAATGGGGTCCGGGGCAACACAGGCGCCCTGGGTCTCCCGGTACTCATTGTCCATAGTACAAACCAAGAACACCGGCAGCAACACCCTCGACGGTGCCCCCGCCCCGCGGGCACCGCTGCTCAGACCATTTCTGCCACGACACATAGCCACGAGGCGGCTCCGTGCCCCTCTGTGAGGTCCACGTTGTACCGTGGCGGACCGACCTTACCCTGCCGCCACCAGTGGTGGGCGTGGTGGCCGCCGATCCAAGAGGGGTGTCGTCCATGACCGCAGCGGCCGCAGCCGCTGATGGCGCCCCAAAAGGAGCCGCTGGTCCGGTCTGCCCCTGAACCCGGTGGCCCCCATGACCCCCGCAGTCGACCGACGGGTGGCGGTGTCCGGGGCAGGTCCCGTATCGTTGCTCTCGCTGCGGCCCGCGGCCAGAAAAACGCCCTCACCTCGCGGCCCTCCTCGGTCCCCATTCGGGAAAGTATGTTTCCTGGGAAGGGCCACTCTCGGAGGCTCAGGGTTGGCCACCAGGCTGTTGTTGGCTAATTGTGCGACAGCAAGACTGAAAACACAGAGAGTCATCCGTCATCCCCTGTGCTCGATAGCCCAGGCACCCCACCTCCTCTTCCCTGCAAAGGTCGTGGCCGCAACAGTTCTGGCCCACTTCCTCTCTTTTCCCCAATCCCCCCTGCAATACGTTGGGGGGGAAGGAACAGACTTCAAAGGCGCACATCGGGGGCATCTTCCTGCATATTGCGCAGAAAGAACTCACCCTCCGTCCCCCTACGTGGTGAGTGGGGCGCGAAACCGCGCAAGTGGCGAAGAAACAGGCATAGAGGGGCCGGGGGTGGCATTTTCTGGCTGATTTTCGCAAATTGCCCGCAGGCACTTCCTCCCGGCCCATGGATAGGGAAAACCGGGTGGACCGCACCTGTGTTCTCAATCGAAAATGCTGTCAGCGAAGAAAAATCAATCGCTTTCTGAGAATGTGGTTCGCTGTGGGATCCCCAGTGCCAATAGCTGGACTCAGGCAGTGTGCGTACATTAACCGGCCCAACTGCAGAGCAAGAAGGTCCCCCAGAGGCAGGCCACGCGGTGCCACTAACAGAATTAAATGGCACCCTGCGTATGAAAACTGAAATCGTCGGGAATTGATATGGCGATCTCCCGGTGCAGCCAGGGGTCGCACAGAGTCCGGCATTTCGTCGTCCCTATTTACGACGGCTCCGCAGTGGGTAGCAGGGAGGCGGACAAAGGCCGCTGACCCCACAGGTGTCCTCGGTCGGCTTCTCCTCCCTGCTTGTGTAGGGTTTGAGGTCGCAGACATGTACCGGTCCCCCAACGTCTCTGCATTGCAGGTCCGTCAGTTTATAGACGAGGCGGGAGCATGTCTCTGGCTCGGTACGGGCCCAACCACTTTGGCGCTAGCGCTGCTGAGAAGGCCTTGCTTGCATCGCTAAGCACGTGCATGCACCTCAGCATGAGGTCGCTTACCTGATAGCGGACGTCTTGATGCGTGAGGTCATACTGGGTCTTCTGGCTAGTTCTTGCCGCTTCCAGATTTCAGTGGCTTTAGAAAAGACCTCCGTTATTCGTGACTGGAGCTGCCGTGCATAATCAACATAGACTGGCCGCACATCGTTCACCCCATCAGTCGCCACCAACACGCAGCCCATGAGATTTTGGAGCTCTCGCCTGAAGGTAAGCATGGCAGGGGTAAAACTTGTCGATCGGTTGACCGTGGATCGCGGAGCAAACCCAATCTCAGGGAGACAGGTGTCTCAATCTTTGTTTTAATCCGCTTAAGCCGCAAGCATTGACTTGAGGTTGCGGTTGACACGCTCGGTCACATTCGACTGGGGGTGGTACGTCGTGGTCCTACTGTGCTTAATGCCAAGGGCTGCACAGGTGTCCACAAATACCTTCGCCCTGAAGACGCTGGCGTTGTCAGTTATCAAAGCCTGAGGATACCCGAAGCGCGAGAACACTTCCAGTAGCTTATCTAGGATCACTCGAGCCATCAGCGTTCAGAGAGAAAATAGTTCCACCCGTTTGCTGAAGTGGTCCGTGACAACCAGCAGGTACTGATGACCCCTCGGGTTCCTTGGAAAAGGGCTGACGATGTCGCAAGCAGCAAGAGACCAGGGTTGCTGGTTCTTGATGGGCTGCAACAAGCCGGGGGGTTTGCCGCTTCGTGGCTTGAGGCTTTGGCACAGGTGGCACGAGCGGGCGTATCTGAGTATGTCCTGTTTCATGTTCGGCCAGGTAGCGAAGTGACACAACTTGCGGTAAGTCTTAGGGCCACTTGAGTGGCCAGCCAAGGGGGTGTCATGATAGAAGTGCAACAGTGCACCTTTCAGCCCGTGGGGTACCACCACCTTGACCGGATCAGAGGTTTCGTTCTCACATGGTATGTACCGCAAAAGAAGCCTGTCAGCATCAAGAAGGAAGGAATCCAACGCGCCAAGCACACCACCAGTGGCTTTCCGGTGCTCGGCGTTTTCAGCAGTACCAGCTGATCGCCCGGCGGCCGCACCGCCCGACTCTGACGAGTCCGACTCCTTCATGAGTCCGTCTATCACTTCTCGACAATATGGATCATTCTGCTGTGCTTCTCGTAGCTCGTTTGCCGAAGGGGATCCACGCACCGCCAATCGGGTCGACAAGGTTCACGGTCGCGGCTGCGGAACCCGGGGGGCCGGTGCTCCGTTGGACGGGGCTGTGTGTGGCTCGGACGCAATCACTCTCGGTTTGGGTTTCTGACTCGAAGGGCTCCACACGCGACGGGGGCCCATGATACATCCCTTTCTTCCTCTCATTCAGAGATCTGTTCATGAATACATATTTTGCCACTTCTTACGATTTATAGGTAACTCACAAACTTGCTACAGCACAGAAAGGTTCTCGTGAATCTGGCTTCCGATTTTTACTTTGATCTCTCCTAGCACGACATAAAAGGTAGAAACATGCCACCAAAAAACAACCACACACAATGCCCTTGAACACTGCAGAGAGAGATTATTTGACAGAAGGAACATGGCAGGGAGGTCCTTCAATTGTCCCGCCTCCAAGTGAGCTTCGACAACACTTGGGCGACTCGTGAGCCCCCAGCGTGCACGAGCAGCCAAAGCACGGCGAAAAACAACGAGACAAGCCGGAGGCCGTGCTCCTGGAAGTGACGCCCTGCTATTTTTATCCCGTCGGCGTCTACAGTCCAGACTGCCAATTGTCTAAAGCCTACCTCGCACGTGGAGACGTCAAAGAGGCCCGCCATGGTGAGGAGCCTGGGCCCCGCCCACTGGCCGCCCTGCATGAGCTGATGGGCGTCCGAGACGCCGTCCCAGGTGCGGACGGCCATCGAGACCGCCTTGGGCTGGCGGAAGTACACCAGGTAGGGCTGCCGAGACGTCTTGTCTTCCTTGTGCCACTCGAAGAACCTGAAGGGACGAGAGGCACACCCCGGTCGCTCGGGTTACGCAAACGTTTCCAGAGAACAGACCTCGTACGACGTCCTGGCTGATATTCTCTTTCAAAACTCCTTCTTTAATGTTATCCAGCTTTTAGTTATTTATTTATTTACACGTTAACACCTTAAGTGCCACTTTTTTATTGTTTTTTAAAGTGACCTAAAATGTTATATTTTTTTATTCAGGCGTTTTATTCCTCTAGTATCGCAGGTCGAATTTCAAAAGTTTATTACGCAAAAATCAGTATATTTCTGTGTGCACATGAACCTTGTTACAGTTGTGCGCATGAGCAAAGCATCTTGCATTTCTGCATACGCATTAAGCATCTTACATCCTCTGGGGTTGCGTGTAAAGAAAAATGGTAAATTAGGGCAGTCCTGTTGATGTTTTTGCACTGGAACACCAAGTATGGTACAGCCACCTTATCTGAGGTTCTGAACTGCCTGGAGGAGTCGAAGTCGCCACCACCGTCCGAATTGTCGTCGTCATTGAATTTACTTGAAGAGGTGAGTTTAGCAACAAAGTCACCATCGTCTTCGCACGAGGAACAAAACTCAACTTCTTCGAAGTCTTTCAAATCATATGAGCTTTCTTCAGCGACCGCTTTTCTTTTTTGCGATGAAGTTCCGCGTGCTCCGTTGGCTAGCAATACCTTTTTTAAATGACTGTTGCCAGACTATCTTCTCATTAATCCTACCAGTGGCGGCGAAGAAAAAAAGACGCCAACTAAAACGAGAGCTGCCATCTATGATCAGCGCCGCAAACCACTCGGACGAGCGTAGCTTGTCCGTGGAATTGAGGACTACCGAAAAAGCCACTGGACGAGCCGAGCTCGTCTGTGGAATTTTTAACCAGAAAGCCACTGACGAGCTCAGCTCACCCAAGCCACTTAAAGGGATACTTCAACGAAATTTGAAATATACCCGTCGTGTTCAAAAATAGGTTGAATATGATCCACAATATCCGTAAATGACAATCGCACGTTTGTATTTTGAGCCTAATGGCTGTATTTTTCGTTATAAACGGCCCACTCTGGCAAGCGCTCGGAGAAGGCCCAGCAGAGAGCACGTGACACCCAACGCAATCGTGACGTAGTTTGTCACGGGACGAGCAAAGCTACGGCGAGGCCGACGTCAAGAGGATGGCCTAGTCGTTCCAGCCACTGAAGCGGCTGCTTCTGTACTAATTTTTAGTGATGGGTTAATCTTCTATAATCTTGTAGAAGGACAATAGCGACTTCTGGGACACACAAAAGGGATTCTCGGCAAGAGGGGAGTTCCTCCTTCCCCTCTTTTTTCATCGTGGCCGGAGACGAGACAGCTATCGTCACTACCTGTCAAGGTTCCTAGACGGGCATTACAAACGAGGCGTTAGCGACATCCACCAGGTGCTCTTTGCTAATTGTTTAATTTGTTTTCAAAATTCCTTTTCGTGTCCTTGTCAACAAGAGATTGGTGCGTCTGATGTGATAATGCTACCTTGAACACCAATACACCAATAAATAAGCGTCAATATTTCGTTGCAGTATCCCTTTAAGGGGTTAAATACACAGATCTTTTCTCTCCTTTTTCTCTTTGATTGAATTCGCATATTTCCCTTTTCTCATACACATTAAGACGTCAGGTGAGAGCTAGCACTTGTCCTGTCTACTCATGCCATATTCCAATTCACCTTAAAATGAAGAGCAGCAGACGCTACGAGCCATTGAAGCCAAATTAAGCGCCAAGAGCAATTCACGTGGCACTGTGCGCAGCGACACGCAGTGCGCGAGGTCGCTGATGATGCCCTCTCCACAATGGATTGGCTCCAATGGCTCATAGCATTCACCACAGTACAACTTAAGGTGAAACGGGGCATAGTCTTTGTCCATAGACCGCCAAGAGAAAGGCCACAAAAGCAGCACTAGAAAAAGTGCAGTGGCACTTCTCCGATACCAAATAGACTGAACGCCTTCCACACCAGCGTTGCAAAATGGGCAACCCCCCCCTTTCATTTCAATTCCATTCCTTTCAACTCCTCAGAATGGAGACACTGGCCCATTCCCACTCCTGGAATGGCCGAACTCCACCATTCCATTTTTTGTAATTTCTGAGGGTGAAAAAATGGCCATTGATAGCTATGTTGCGCTACTGCGAAAAAATTGCGGTGGCTTAGCTCGGCTATGCCAGGATATACGTAGCGTAAGCTGATGCGCACAAAATGAGAGGCGCTATCAAGCGGCTCCGGTGCAGCGTCAGACTTGGCTACTGCATAACGAAGGCGCACAGCTGGGCACGCGGCGGCGCCAGTGCGTCTGCCCCGGCTATGACGTCACTCCTCTGCAATGCGCAGACCGGCGAGGCGCGCGCGGCAATGGCGGAGCGCGCGGCGGCGGCAGCTCCGGTGCGCCGTGTGACGTCACTACTTCTCGCGCAGGCGCGGCACGCCTCTTTGGGAGCCACGCGAAACTGCTCAACCTCGGCCAGTGTAGTTCACACTACAAAAGCAGCATAAAGCTGCTGACGTTATTAAAGGCGGAGAGGACTGCAAAAGTATGCAAAAAGCTACCTTAAAGCACTCGTTCTACTATGCCGAAGGCTCGCAAAAAGTGCTTCGTGGCATTTGGTGTCACTGCAAACAATGATTGCGTGATCAAGCATAAAAGGCTTGCAACAGACACTAATATTTTTAGAAAAAACATATTACAGATACATGGTCAGCGTGTTGTTTGTTTGATAAGGCCTTAAAAATGCCTAGTTTGTGCGTGGCAGTAACTCTATCATGCTCTTTGCTTCAAATACTTGCACAACATGTAGCATTTCTAGTGCACTGTCAGAAGCGACGCCCCGTATACCTGCCCCAAATCTCCATGCACTGCGGCAAGAATGGAAAACCGCTGACAAAGGGCAATCGGTACATGACCCCAGCACAAGGGACTGTAGCACCATATTATGGAACCGGCCTTAAAAAGTAAACTTTTATGTTTGCTGTACGATTTTTGCGATTCCCTAACATATTCCATCCAATTCTTTATTTGTGTTCCTCGCAAACACTAGAAGATTGGCTGGGTTCGGGTTCAGAAGCCTCGCATCTTTTTCCAGTTTGGTTCTGGTTCAGTGATGCTTTCGAAATAATGGTTCTGTTACAGTTATTTCATTTCAGATTTTTTTTCAGGTCCCTGCGGATAATGTGATCGGCCCACCTCCTGTAAGTACAATTTCAAAGTGGAATACTTCCGAGGCACTGACAAGAAGGTGGAAGATGCTCATCAAAGTTGCCATTGCCTGCTTGTCGTGAGGAAGAGGAGGAAATAGTGTCATTCATGTCATCCTGTACCACGAAGCAAGAACTGCAAGAGGCCATGCACAAAGACCAGATATTGCAGCTGGTCATGAACTATATTTCCACCAAGTGGTCAGACAGGAGTGGCTCGGATTGCAGCCTACTTCCGTTCTTTCGGGTGCAAGACGAGTTGGCTGTGGTGGACAACTTGCTGTTGCGCGAAGAATGCCTGGTCATCCCCGCGTCGTTAATGGGCACCATGACTGGTCTGGCACATGAGACCCATCCGGGTGTTGTCAAGACTAAGCAGAGACTGCGCAAAAGGTATTGGTGGCCGAGTCTCGATCATCAGGTGGAGCAAGCCATCAGGAACTGCTGCGAGTGCCAGTCCGCGGATAAATCTGCCAAACCCACGACTGCACCACTTCAGCCAATACCGCTGCCAGAACGGGCCTGGCAGAGGCTGGCAGTGGATATTGTGGGGCCAATCACAAGAACTGAAAACGGACACGAGCATGCTATAACTCTGGTGGACTTTTATTCAAAGTGGCCAGAGGTGTGCCTTGCATCGGTGGTGACGTCACAGACTGTGATAAACTTCTTACCTTCTACGTCCAGCAGGGAGGGCTACCCGGATGAAGTGTTGATGGATCACGGATCACAGTTCATGTCAGCAACCTTTGAGGACTTCCTGAGGGAATGTGGGATTCGTCATTGCTGCTCCGTCTGTCTATTACCCTCAATGCAACGGACAAGTGGAATGGTTCAACGAGGCCTTTAAGGGATTCATTCAACTAACAGCTCTGGAGCATTGACCTCTTGGAGCAGCCGCCATTGAGTACCCGAGCGTGTACAGGTGCACGCCTCATGCCACTGCGTGCTGCCAGCTCTGTTGCTGCATGGTCGCGTTCCTCGATCCCGGCTGGATGTTGTGGGCTTCCCATCGTCCAAGTTCTTTGTGAACCCTGCCCTGGAACTGGCCAACCTTCGAGCACGAGTGCAGCAAGAGGGGGGCCAAGGTGCCCATCTTCGAGCCTGGCGACTTCGTCAGGGTCCGCAAGCCCAACATAATAAAGAAGGGGGCATCGGGATACACGGAGCTTATGCTTATCATGGGCAAACATGGACCAAGTTCCTATACCCTGGCCGACAACCGCACTTGGAATGCCTCCAAGCTGGCGGCCTCTGATGAAGTGAGAGGTCATGTCAGCAGCTTCACAGCAAATGCCCACAACACTCGAGTCGGCTGATGTGGCCGCACCCGTGTCAATTCCAGTGGCTCCAGAGGCGGCGCCGGGTCAAGACAACACAAGATCGACCAGATCTCCATTGCAGCGGAGAAGACCTGCGTTACTCTGAGATTTTGTTAAAGCACCATTTTACCTCCTGTTTTTGAGTTCCTCGTTTTTGTATGTCAGAAGGAGAAGGTGCGTCACCAACATTGGGTAACATCTGTATATAGCCATACCATTGAAGTAAACATCAATTTCGTTCTGCTACTCGATCGTGTCGCATCTGCTTCTTTATGGTTGCCCCACGGGTCCAGGACACAATACTACTCTAACCACTAGGTGCATTGACAACAAGCAAAAACTGCCTACACTTGCACGCAAGACTAGCGAAATACATGAAAACCAAAACCACAACTAAAACAAGCCTTAGACATGCAGTTGTCAATGTTTCGGGCTGATTTTACAAATCATTGCTTTAAGAACTAAAATCTGATGATCCAACAGCATACTGCAACTTACTCGTGCTAGTGTCATCAACAAATCAACAGCACACGCGCTCGAAGCGCGAGATTTCAAAGACTTCTGGGGAGGCGCGTCACGCGATGAAGACGCCGCGTTTGCAATGAGGGAGCTGTGCGTCTGAACACAATACTGGGTGACCCAAGGAGCAGCCAGGCTCTTTAAATCGACTGCAAAATTCGATTTCTTAACCTATCACGCTACGATTTTGTGCAGCGTTGCCCACAGATGGTACATTTTTTTTGTGTAAAATTTGCAAAGAGCAAACTTACCTGAAAAAAAGTAAAGAAAGAAAAAGGCTTAGCTCCTATGAAAACGCAGTGAAGCCACCAGTCTTCAAACAATACTGCGCCGCTTCGCACGGGAGACAAGAGATGGCGGAAGCGGTCGCGACGCCAACTGCCGCCAATGAACGAACATACAGCGCCGATAGCCGGCGTCTTTAGCTGACGATCTTTTCCACTCAAAAGCGGCGCGAGCTTTTCCAATATCAGTTGCCAATGCATTATTTTATCATCCTTACTAATAAAACATATTGAATGGACACATAATCGATTAAAAAAATAATTTGTCAAAATATTTTGACTGTTTTTTTGTTTTTTTTGTGGTACTTATGTTGTCTGCTTTGCAGTTCCTTGTTGTTCCGCTCCTGTTTTTGTTTCTGCGACTGTCGCCGCCTACGAAACGCGCACCGCTTTTAAGTCGATGTCTGCTAAAGACGCCGGCTCTCGGCACCCCATGCTCGTTCGTTGGTGGCAGTTGGCGTCGCAACCACTGGCACCATCTCTTGTCTCCCGTGCGAAGCGGTGCCGTATTGTTTGAAGACCGGTGGCTTCGCTGCGTTTCCATAGGAGCTAAGCCTTTTTCTTTCTTGACCTTTTCCTCATGCAAGTTTGCTCTTTGCAAATTTTACAAAACAAATGCACCACCTGTGGGCAACGCTGCACAAAATCATAGCGAGATAGGTTAAGAAACCGAATCTTGAGTCAATTTAAAGAGCCCGGCCGCTCTTTGGGTCACCCAGTAAATCGCCATCTAGTGAAAAAAAAACAAAAAAAACCTACAGTCAAATGTCTATATAATGAATGCCAATACTAACTAAATAAAATAAAGTCCCGGCCAATCTCTTATGTGTTTCTCTGACGATTACAACGAATTCCTGTTTAACAAATCAATTTCGTGGTCACATGAAGCAAAAATGTCCGGTATTACGAATTTTCTAGGTGAAAAGTAATTGATTTTCCATAAATTGTCGCTCTTAAGTGACGCGCATGAAGAGAAATACTGCCGTGTCGCGCTTTCTCGGCTTTGGGTTTCAAAAATTTGTTAGTGCACAACCCTGTGCCTAGATGGTGCCATGTGAACTGCAGCAACATTGTCACGTAGCACCATATCTAGAGACACGGTTCCCTACTAACAAATTAGTCAGACCCAAAACCGAGAACTCGCGGCATGGCAGTAGCGGAAGCAGCGTGGCTATGGTGCCTGAAGCGAGCCTCCGACTGGCGTGTTTATTGCGTCCAAAAATGTGCTCTCTCCATTTACGACTGACAACGTCATAGAAGCATCACGCTGTCGCTGGCCACGATGCTGACGGCGTCACAGCAGTGGTGGTAGATGTGGCAGATGCCCGTTCTGCTGCAGGTTGCTCTCCAGCTTAACAGACAATGGAAACTTCAACAGGCAGGAGTTGGGACGCCGTGACGACAGCGACACTCCCGTTTGCTCGCGCTTTTTGCCGAGACTTTTACGACCAGCCGCCACGATAGCGACATCCGACAGCTTGACACTCCGGTTTTTGTGACGTCGTTCGTTGCCACTTGGGGACCACTATCGATGCATGTGGGGAATAGGATGCTAAACACACCATTTCGAGACGCATTCTAGGCACCGTAGGGAGTCAAAGGTGGCGCCGCGCTTCTGCCGCGCGTCACCGCGCCCACTTGTGCATATGTTTGTTCTGTTCGTGCCATTAAGTCTGCACCACTCCACTCCAAGATGAGTTTTTCTTCAAAGCTCCGCCTGGGCAATGCGCACACTCGTTTTCTTGTTTTGCATGTACGTCAGCGGCAAACGAGAGTATATAAAAAAAAAAGTATTTTCATCAGCAGTCGCAACTTTTTTTATGCTGTCTCGGCATTTGTTCGACCGACGCGATGATCTTCGTCAGGATCCAAGATTCCCAACCTTGATCGATCGGACTCCCAAATTGTTCGACCTTGGAGTGATATTATGCAATTGAGGAAACAATCCGTGACTCTACCAGTGACGTCAAAATCTAAGCGAAATCAGTAGAGCCGCACAGTAAGAAACGCATCCCCCTTCCTGTGCCAGACAGATCTGAAAAGAGCTCAATCAGATCGGTTTTGCGCTTCTCCCCATCCTCGCTGTCGTGTGCCGAACGCATGGCCGATTCTGCCGTACAGCCGTCTGCAGCTGTATGCTGCCGCGCCTGCTCCTACACCATGTAGTGACTATACATGCAATCGAGAGCAGCGCAGCCGCTTCGAGAGCCTCCTCCGAATGACCTGTGGCAGCGCAAGCCACCGCCCGATGCTACAGCACAAATTTGGCTTCGCGTGATAAATTTTTCACACTTAACTACTACAACGAAGTTATCTGTACAATGAAATATTTCGCCAGTCCCACAGACTTCATTATAAAGGCCTTTGACCATACACGGAAACCAAAACTAGAGTGTCTAATCTAACCACCAGATGCCGTAACTTGTCCAGACACGCATCAGAGGCTTTGCAATGGGGCCTGCAAATCGTCAATCGTGGGTGAAATATTTTGACGGGCACGGTACGGAGAGTTAAGAATGCCACTGAAGGGCACATTTCGAAGGTTTTACGAATACATAAGACCAGCAGTTTCACGAGACATCACATGACAATAGTTTCACAGTACATCACAGAAGACCTAGAAATGCTACACATTTAGAGCATCTTTCGGATGACGTAACGGTGACACCAAAAACTATTGAGGCTACATCCGCAGACATGAAAGCCCTAAAAGCTGGCCCTATAAATGCTACGCATTTAATATCCTGATGATGTCTCGTATGACCTAGAAATGAAAAAACCCGATAAGACACGTCGCAAGCACGGCGGAATACAGACCCCTCTGCGGGCACTACGCAGCGCCGCCCGGCGGCGATGGCTCCCTTGAAGCTGCGGCGCTTCATGCACTCCTCGACCCGGCAGTTGACCGTGTTGAAGAGGAAGTTGCGGGGGTCGCTGGTGTGCCACGAGGGGACCAGGCCCCAGCGCATGGAGGTCATGATGACACCTTCGTTCACCCCCTTCTCCTTCTTGACCCTCTTATTACCGGGGGCCAGGCAGCTGTTGAGCAGAACCGGGCTGCACAAACCACAGAGGGAACACAAAGACAATGTTTAGCAGAGCAATGCAATCATCTGTGCCAAACAGTATCCTCTCATCTGAGGAGATCCAGAGCCACGTGGGTGAGGCGTACTAGTATTTATCTTTGCAGACAGCCAACCTTAGCACTGGTAATACGTGGGTAG
This sequence comes from Ixodes persulcatus, assembly GCA_013358835.2. NCBI lineage: Eukaryota > Metazoa > Arthropoda > Arachnida > Ixodida > Ixodidae > Ixodes > Ixodes persulcatus. The sequence goes on along the minus strand of JABSTQ010010707.1, from coordinate 92,135 downwards.
ACCTGAAGCTAGCTGCTGCATTTGTCTCCACTGCACTCGTCGAACAGAACAAGTTTGAATGCGAAAGCCGAAGGTCGGACGCTGGTGTTCCACATTCTAGCGCGTTCGACGAGCACAGTGGAGAGAAATACGGCAAGCTTTAGCTCTACCCACTAATCGTTTCAACCAGAGCTCGGCGTTCCTCGTCCCCTCCTCTCCCTCAGTTTCTCGGAGCATACTTTTGTCCCCATCAGGGCACTCGTCTCCTCCTCTCATTTTCTTTTCACTTCTTTACGTCCTTCTCACATGCTAAGCGTCTAAGTGGCTTATAACTAGGGCTCCGTGTTTTCGGAGTTTATTTTTCGTGAAATTCGGAGGGTGTTTTTCGGAGTTTACTTTTTAGCAAAAATTCGGTGTTTATCGGAGTTTATTTTTTGTAAATCCCCAATTCTCCGAAATTCGGAGATTACTTTCGCAGTGTTTCCTATTAAAAAATAATAAATAATAACCGGATGCAAACGTATGCCAGATAAAAAAAATAAAACGCGCTTCTATCAATTAAGATTTCTTCAGTTGAATTTGGCGTTGGTGTCATTGGCAATACTAATTTGTCCCACGACAAAAGTCGCGCACAAGTGTGGCTTTGATAAACGTCGATACCTTAAAATCAATAAACTGCCGGAGGTAGCCGCAAGCAGCGCCGGATTAAGGTACGGGCTAAGGGGGCTGCAGCCCAGGGCCCCCGACTCTCTGGGGGCCCCCGTGACAGAAGGTTGATTGACGCAGCTCGTAGAAAAAAAAAAAAAAACGAAACCTAAAAATATTTTGGAAAGCAACGTTGCTTTGCCGCAGCATTCGAGAAGAGGGATAGACAAAGATAATGGCGATGTCAGCGAGGCCAAACGCGCACTTCGCGTAGCACACTCCTACCCCTGTGCAAAGCCGGCCCTTTGGGTGTGTGACCGGCCCCTTAGGGTGCTTGTCTGCTTTCTTTTGAAAGCGGCTTTGAGCAAACGAAGAAAACACGCGAGGGGCCCACGATCTGGGGTTTCTTGCTCCTCTGTTTTTTTTTTTTGAAGGGAAATGTCATAAACACCTCCCCCTGCACCCTACTCGGGCTCGTGTCTCGTGCGCGCAAACACGTGTTTTTGAGCAGCGCTTACACTTTTGAAAGTGCGGCCCTCGACGCTGCTGGGGAAGGGAACAAAGCTGCATGCCGCCTCCGCGGAGGTCTTGCAGGAGTGCTCCCTAGTTGAAACCAGACGGGAATGGTAAATTTTTGTTTTGTATTTTCAGGCTACTTTCTATTGATTAAAAAATAAAGGAAACTGCAGTATTTCCCAGGTTCATTGCCTTAACCAGACATCATTATCATCATCATCGTCGCCATCATCATCATCATTAGTGCCCCTGAAGCGTCCTTAGCCCAGGGCCCCGAAATGCCTTTATCCGGCTCTGGCCGCAAGGAAGCTCGTAGTCATCCCATCAATCTAACTGCCCCTCTTCCCTGTTTTACACAATCTCTATGGTCCATAGCTTTCACTGTTGCCCCCCTCCCCCCCAGAAACGTACCCTCTCCTTTCTCTAAATCCAAAATCCCATGGCCCAAACTCGAAACCAAAAGAGTGGCTTTTGTCGTGACACGAATGGTACGATGACCTGTTTCCCTGAACCAACCTTGACGAGACAAGTCGTAAGACCCCCTCTTTTGACAACGGTCCGAGGCTTGAAATATAATTATGGTGTCATTTTCCCAGGACCATCAATCCCGCGCTGCTTAAATTGTAAAAAAAAAAAAAAAATACTTTTTTTTTTTTTTTTTGTGTGTGTGTGTGTGTGTGGGGGGGGGGGGGGGGGGGCATGCGCACATAACAATTCAGAGTTTATCGGATAAATCTGAATCGACAAACATTTTACCGGCGGGTGTTTTTCGGAGTTTTTCGGATTTATCCGAAAACACGGAGCTCTACTTATAACCCCCCAAACCTTAAAGGGACACTGACACCCCCCAAAATTTGTTTTGTATGTTTTGCCAGCAGATTCATTATTGTGTCAGAAGACTACCAGTGATGTGATTGGCCTAAGCCATTTTGGAGCACCTTTTGGAACAGCTAAAACAGTGTTTTGGAGCAGCAAAAGTGGTCTCTGGAGCAGCCAGAAGAGTGTTTTGGGGCAGCAAAAGGGCTTTTCGAGCAGCCAAAACAGTGTTTCGGAGCAGCAAAAGTGGCTTTTGGAGCAGATATTCTTAGAAAAATAAAAATATTTGGGTTAAATGCTGAACAAGTGAAGGGCACTTTGTGCTGTGTTGTGTTGTGTTGCGTTGTGACGAAACGCACTGCTTGTGTTCTTACTGCTGAGACATCCACAAGTGTACAGTGCTGTAGGCGTTGCCGAAGAATTCCCAAAAACCGCTTGCCACCCTTTTACTGGTTCCCGACGTGCCAGATTTTCGTCAAAAGTAAGCAAACGAAAAACAATGGATTGCAAGCATCCCGGCTGGTGCCTCTGTTGTGCGATCATGTTCGGATGCACGTGATGGCAACTTCGGCAGGCTTGCAGTTGTGCGTGCTTCGTCTCGCAAGCGGAGACAACGGCTGTTCGATCAAACCTAAACCATGCCACTCTGCTCTGTCGCCGACTAATTCCCAAAATTGTATGCAAAATGTAACTGTCGAGCATACGACAAAAAACACTCCAGCGGCGCATGCTTGACAGGCCGGCAAACAAGATACAAGCTAAAAAAGAAAAAAAAAGAACCCGAGCGTATCGATGCTTGACATCTGGAGCCAGGGTCAAGAAGTTCTTGGAGCGCTTTGTCCAACGACTGAACTCGAGACAAACAAGTGCACTGTGCGGGTTCAGCGTAGAGACATTCCCTTCTCTTTTATTTTTAGCTCCCTTCTCTTCGCAAACTTTCTTTCATGGCAGATTTTTCACATACCGGGGTGCCTCTCAAAAGAAAGCCCACCGAGAGAAACCTAGGTAATTAATCTTTCGACAAGCAGTCTTTGAGTTAAAGAGGGATTTTTGTAGTTGCGCATGATTTAAACAAGAACAGAAATGTTGATGAACATGCGGCAGTAGTTACGTCTCAGAATTAGAAAGCACCATATCTGCAGCAGCGTGGGGACGGAAACACACAACGTCGCGCGACCACGGTGATTTTTTTTGCGCGAGCGCTTCCGCTCACAAAGTAACTCTCGCCACGCAAAAAACGTGGTTTTGTTTCACAGCATGACGGCATGGCTGGCATCCGGCATACTAGCGTCAGAGCGTGCGCACACAGCCCGCGTCCATCGCAGGGGTCTCCCAGGAATTGAAATTAGGGGGTGTGCCTAAATTTTTAGGAGGGGTTAAGGGGGAGGGGAGGGGGGGGGGGGGGGGGGGGGGCCTTGAGAATAGAGGAGTCATTGTGAATTAAGTGGGTGCCTTCAGGGAAAAACAAGGGGGGGGGGGGGGGGGTTACACCCTCGTAGAGGGCTGTAGGGAAATCACTGGTCCATCGTTGAAAACATTAAAAAAAAAAAGACGCGGGACGAGACCCTGAGACGACGACAGCGTGAAACGGCGGGAAGAACCATGAAAGTCCGGATGGACGATTGATACAGGGTACTTTGTGTCGGGCAGTGTCGGGCTGTCGTTTGCGCCACCTAGCTCACGCATGCTCAATTATGTTCTCAGTTTAGTTTCGGTTTTGAAAGGCGACCGAAATTGTTTTTTTCGGCGCAGGCTTGGCGCAGATTACCCATATTTTGGCAAAATGTAGCAGGATGTAGCAGGGTTAGCCCCTTGGCGCAGCAATAACATAACTGGACTACCCAATCAATACTTTGCTACAGTGTCACAAATATTTTTAATAAAGTCAAAAAATGCAACTGCTCGAAACCGAAACTGAACTGGGGAGGAAGAAGAAATATAGAGGAGGAGAAAGTTACCGGAAGTCACATGGCTGTGCAGCTTTTTTTCTTTTTTTTAAATTAACGTATTTGCAACGTTTTAGAAGCCACAAAAAATGGGTGCCTTATTTTCCCTCTAGTTTTAGTATTGAGTGTGTGCCTTCGATGATCAACGACTCTGACTAACTTTGGTGGTTGTGTCTAAACCATAGAAAACGGCTCGTAACCACGGAAAACAGTGTGAGCGCGACTCAAAACAGCCAGCTCTCGATCGGCGGTTTTCGGGCGGAAAGAAAACAAATTTTCAGCCGTAAATTGTGTTTTGGGTAGTTGGGCTCTCATATGTACATGTACAAATAAAAACCTTGGCGAGCATAAATACCCTGTCAGTGTCCCTTTAACAGCTGGGATTAGTCACACAAGCGATAGCTATCGCTTGGCTTGGCCAATGCACCTGCTCCATCTTTTTTTTTTTTTGTGGATAGCTCTTTGGGCTATTTTGTGACAAGCTCACAAGTTTCTTTTCGGGAAGGACCATACTCCGGTCATCCCTAAGCTGACAGCACGGTGGAAGTGACGTGCTTGTTGGACCAGTCCTACATTTATCTCCAGCCATGTGATTATGCTCCCGCCTATAGACCTTTGCAAAATTCGCCTTCTGTACGCTGCCATCTTTGTCTGCTGGGCTGTGGAACGCCTTCTAAGCATGCGCTGTTGCTCTGCTGTGCGGTATAGCAGACGCATGCGTCCACAGCTCAGTGACTCAGCATTTTAGAGCGCAGCTCTTAGGCGCCCGTTTCTTGGCTTCAGTGGTGTCGGCGTAACCACGCGCGTTGCATTATGGGACGTCGCAGTTTCCCCGCTAAATTTTGCGGGGAAACTTAACCCACTAAATTTAGCGGGAAAATTTGCCCGCTAAATTTGGTGGTGAAATTTTTGCAAAGTTTCCCGCTAAATTTAGCGGTAAAATTTTCGCTAAATGGGAGGGGAGGAGAAGAGGAGGAGGGGAGGGTACGGAGGGGTATACCCTCCCCTCCGTACCCTCCGCTCCTCCTCCTCAAGAGCTGCGCTCTAATTTTGCATTACAGAGAATTGTAAACATCTCATTCTTTCATTCGGGTGATAAGGGATGCAAAGGTCTATGTGAATCAACAAGGTAGAGGGGCTTAGAGCGATAACTGGTATCCCATTCACCAGGCAAAAGTGACCCCCACTCGGCTGCTGCCATGTTGTACAATTTTGACCACTAGACACGTGACCGTACCAAATCCTGAGCCTTTTAAGCAAAACTAAGCTGAGATTTGTATCGCGATTTCTGTAAAAAAACATAATATACTATTGTTTCAATACTGTTAGCCCCAGAGATCAGTGTCTAGCTCTGATAAAAAACCCAAAATACAGCACCGCAGCTGACGGCATCTAGTGGAGGCATTGGGCGCGTTCAGTAGCGCCTCCCGTGCCTCCGAACGGAGTGACTCAAGTCGGAGCTCTTTGGATTTTCTCGTCGGAAATCGTCACCAGTCAGGAAATGAGGTCATCTTTAGCTCCTTTGACTCTACGTGCACCGTCTCCGGACTCGGTGCTTCGGAGCTTGACTCCGAAGCCCCGGAGTTACGTGCACCGGAAGTGACTTTTGGCCGTCCAGTGGAAGGAGTCAGTGACTCCTTGACTCCGGGGCCGCTACTGAACGCGCCCATTGCGAAGCTGCCCGAGATTTTATCGTAAAAGCATATTTTGAACTTAAAACAAATAAAACATAACTTATCTCGTCGGAACTATTATTAAAGATCAATAAGCGATCATTTGTGCGCGGTACTTTGCTAAAATGTAGGCGTAAAACTATAAGGTCACGTGTCTAGCGGCCAAAAATGTGCAACATGGCGGCGGCCAATTGGGGGTCACTTTCAGCTGCCAGTTAAGGCCCTCTACCTCATTGATGTGAATGTACAAAGAGCGATGTCAGGTGATAAAAGGGAAGATGCTGATTGGTCCAGCAAGCATGTAACTCCCCCGCATTGTAAGCTTAAGGCTAGACAGAGTCTTTTTTTTTATCGGGCCAGTGGCGTTGAGTTGCTGATTGTGTACTCTTATTATTTTTATTATGTACCAAGCCAAGTTTTAGTGGCAAGGGGTATGTTCAAGAGTGCAGATGTGTCACCAACGATGATGACAACTAATGTCATTGTAAGACATTTTTTTGCTTATTGAGCGGTTCTGAGAGCACACCTATGTGTTCTGAGAGGCACAGCAGAGCTTTCATGTTATTGGTACTTAGTGAATCATCTTTAATTTCAGCATTTGCTTCTTTCAGAAAAGGGGCGAACATAAGAGTTTGAGTAGATCGTTCCAGTACCTCCAATAGTGATTTGATGCGTGTGCTACAGCTTCGGCGGAGTATTGGGTATCGTTATCGGAGTCATCGGGACAATCACCTAAACCTCTATCGTCATGCCACCCTCAGCCAGAAACGATTAACCTGATGCTGCGCCGCATTCTGCTACTTTAACGTGTGTATTATTTTAGGTTGCCGTCACACATTCTTTTCTTCAATAAGAACACGGAATAAAGGCTCAGAGACCTCAATATTCGTTGTATTGTGAACAACTTTACTTGTGCGGCCACAGAATTTCGTGGATTTCGCTAAATATGAATTTCGAGAATATTTAGTAGACACATCATTTTACGTGTGGAAGTGGTTCAGTATGTACTCGCTATGACGAAGCAAAGTATTCGCATGATCAATTTTAACACAGAATGTGTCTATGGGCTGGGTTTCACAAAAAAGTGTAATGCACGAGTATGATGAAAAAGTGTTACACGCACGTCAAGGCAACCTGAAGAATGCATAGCCTGTAGCAGGCAGAGTATAAGCATCCAAAGCATATAGAAGGCATAATTAGTCATAACTCATATATGACCATAACTAGGAACACACAATCGAAACCAGAGGGATTCGCCAAGGTGCTCAGCGGGAATCGAACCTGGACCATGAAATCCCCAGTCTGACATCTTTACTCGGTGTCACAAGTAGGAGAGGAACGATAGCACAAGTAACTAAACTAGGATGACTTGATGCCAACGGTCGCCTGCAGTAGCATGCGTCTTTCCGTGTTGATTGATAATTCGTGCAGCATACTCAGTCTGTAGGCGACCATCGGAGGCAAGCTATACTTAGCAGACTTAGCCAGCCGTCGACCGGCGGTGCCGGGTCATACTTAGTATGCAGGCTACAGGCACTGGTGGGTTATACTTAGTCCAGCACTAATAGGCTATGTACAACAACAAAACATACCATTCGCCCTCCCAAGTGGCACATTCCCTGTGCGCATGTGCGGTTCGCGTGCACATTTTCTTGCTTCCCAAGGATTGCACTGTTTAGACTGGAAACCTGATAAGCCGCCTTGTCTTGGTAATTATCATTCATTTCTGTCTGCATACCGAGTGGCGTGAAGCGAAGTAATGAAAAGGCATCTTCTTAGTGGCTCAGAACAGCTGGAACGCAAGTGCTTGAAACTCTCTCGACATACAAATGGTGGCTGAGAGTATAGCCAGCCTCAGTGCCCTCGCCTAGTTTTGGAACGCCACTAATAGATGACGCAAAATTTGTAGAAAAGTCTTTCAGCCGACTGCGCGAAACCATTGCACATCAGAAAAATGGTAATACGTGAATAGACCTTCAGGGGGGAGATGAGGGTTCTTAAAAACTTTTCCTAATTTATTAACGTATCTCGCTCCAATACAGTATACAGATATGTATCTTTGTAGCTGATTGTGAATCTGCAATCAAATTTAAAATATATTTTCTCAAACAAAAGACATGGCAAAATATATCATCCTCATTAGGTCATTTCTTACAGGTCATTAGTAGGGTTGTGCGAATAGTGGATTTTGATTTCGAATAAAATTGGTAAGCAAATAGTGATTTTGGCCAAATATTTTCGAATAGAATATCGAATACCTGCTGTTCAAAAATCTTGGCCGCAAAGTGGCATGCAAGATAATTATTGCAGACGTGCAATTATTAAGTGGGTTGATTTGTGAGGATGAGACCCTAATTAATTCATGTATGACTTATTTATTGGAATACAGGGCACCAAGATTGGCAAAGATGGCGCAGGCATTGCTGGAGCTCATTGATCGGTTTCTTTTGCCCGTTTTTAAACAAATTCTTTTGCCCGTTTTTAAACAAAGTTGATGAAATGACTACGATGAATATATTTGAGAGTTCCCACCATAATATTTGTACCGTTTTGCCGAACGTGTGAGTATATTTTTGATTTCAGAAATTGTTTCTTACATATTTTTAGACAGAAAACAAACACGCGACTCGAGGTTGTCAACACTTTGAAAAGCACGAATATTACAACTGCTCTCAAATCGAATATCGAATAGCGTAATATTCGAAACTACTATTCGAAAATTCGAATATACGCACAACACTAGTCATTAGGATAATTTCTCACTAAAAAGCTGTTTCTCTGACTGCATATAGTGATCTCCAAAGATCCACCATACCGTATTTTCCGGACTATAAGTCGCACCCTTGTATAAGTCGCACATCCGTATATTGAGCCGTTTTCGTGAAAAAGTTGGTATATAAGTCGCACCTCTTCGCACGGTTCACGCGATGAGTTCTTTAGTTTACGCGCATTGGTATCGCGAAATCGGAGTTTCGCACAATTGCTAGATCACACGTACCGTTTGCCATGCATTTCGGCTCACGAGAAATGTCCATAGTATGGTGCTGTCTGGCGGGGGCAATCGAGTGTTTCGCAGCAAAAGGACGTAAAATGTGCAAAATGAGAGGGTAGTCCACTTCATTCGAGCGAACGCATGCCGAGCGAACGAAAGTTTAAGCAGCTAGACACTCTCGAACCAACCTTTGGAGCACTAGGCCTAGCCTAGGCCAAGTCCCGGAGACGACGCGAGCATCGATGCGCGGGCAGAAAGATAAACCTTGACATACTTTTTTTTTTTTGTACCTCCAAAAGATCGGCTAGCTACAATCCTTCCTTTTACATGTAGCAACACGGCTGGAGCATGGTACAAAAAAACTGCTCATCAAACGGAAACTGAGAAAGACGCGAGAAAATATTCTGCAGCCGCTTCGGGGAAGACAAAAAATTAAAATGTCTCGCATTCCGAGTCAAAATAGTGCGGCGACAGCAGTGCCTCCTGGAGGGGGAAACACCACCTATGGCTACGTAGTTGTGGTTCTCTACAAAAGATGGCGCACGGAGTATAAAAAAAAAATGGCGTCGCAACTCGAAAAAAAAAAATCTTATATAAGTCGCATTGTTGTATAAGTTGCACCAAGAAAAATGTTCAAAAAAAACCGCGACTTATACACCGGAAAATATGGTACATCATAAAGCCAAAAGTGGACTTACCAATAGGCAGAGTAGGCAGCTGCCTAGGGTGGCTGCCTACTCTGCCAATTTGTAATCACCCCCAAATTAATTGGCTCTTTTTTTTTAGATTTAGTTTTGAATTTTATTATACAGTTGAACCTCGATTTAACGAAGTCACCGGGACTTACTAATTATTTCGTTAAACGGGAACTTCGTAAAACCGAGAAACACATTTTTCGGGCATAGGATGCGCGGGGAATCCGAATTTGTTTGTTAAATTGGGAAATTCGTAAAATCGGGTTTCATTAAATCGAGGTTCAACTGTACTTTTGGAATTCTAACTCCAAATCTAGCTACTTCTAAAAATGTCAACTCCAAACTTTACTACTCCCCCCAACCCCCTGGTCACTGACCATGGGGAGTGGGGGGGGAATCACCCTCAAGTTTCTCCTGTACCTTAAAACCAGATCCTTGAAGGTTGAAATTTGATGTTTCTGAAATATCTAGAGAAGAAATTTAGCAATCATGTTTTGTGGGGAGATACTCTGGGCTGTAAATATTTCAAAATTGTGATTTTTACCAAATTTAAAATTTCGTAATTAACTGCTGTTGAAAGCTCCTATCAATGAAGCAATAAAAAGAATTTCCCGATGCAAGTGGTACAATTTCCGAGGGTGGGTTATCTTCCTGCACTTACTCTAAAGAAAAAATTGAAGGGAAAGCTGGTCTGTCGAATACGAGTTATTTCCCGGGATATCAGCAGGGCACTCACTGGTACGTCCGTGGAGAAATGTTGTAGGAGGGCTTATATTTGCCCTGGCTGTTGAGGTCGACCCACTTTGGACACCGGTACTGGCCGGTGGCGTCTTGGTACTGGCAGGCATGTTGCAGGCAGCCCTTGTTCAGGGCACTTGGGTTGGCATGCAAACAGTACAAAAGCAGTTCAACCCATTTGTGCTTACAAACTTACTCCTTGCTGGTACCTTCTTGTCAGTTTTATTAGAAAGCCTGCATGCTTTTGCACAATTAATTAGGTCAGAATGAACAACACTCAACTTTCTTGATTTGGCCGTGAAAACTATTTGAATAGTGTCATGTTTCAGAATGCATACTGTGCTAGTCCTGACAAGAGCTGCGATGACGTGAAAAGCCAAACTCTAACAATGTCCGAAGCGCAGCATGTGCCCTGTGCATTGTCAACCCCAGCACATCAGCATGATGGAAGTTGAAGGGGTGAAAGCTCCTGGTTTTCTTCCAATTTTTTCTGTAACTGCTAGTGGGTAGAGAAAAAACCGATGCACATCTCATAGGTTATGAATGCCAAGGATTTATTCGAAGGAGTATTTACACTCGACGCCAACGTTTCTGAGAAGCAGCGTCAAGGCTAGAATAAATCTGTGCATTGCTCAGTTGCTGTCAAAGCTACTTGCACGAGTGCATGGCTTCAGTTGGCTTCCCTTCGCAAGAGTGTGTGTGAGGACGAGACGCACGACGTGATAGCGCAGCAGTACTGCATTGAAGCCCTTTGGAAACTACACTGGCCTTGCCAATGTTGCACAAAAGAAAATTGTTTCATGCCCCCTCAACAGTAATTGCAACAGAATGATTCATGATGTTCAGAGCTGAAGTGTATGACTGAAGCTGCTAAAGCATATAGTGACTGAGGATTTATCTGGCAATATACTTTAGTGGGTTTTTGTTTGCACAAGCCCTAAGAATGCAATGGAAATCCTTAGGAGCCAGAAAATAGCTTTAATAAGTGCTCTTCTTTAAAACATCACCTACACCAGACTGCCTTTTGAATGAGCATGAAGCAAATATGATAAACCGCTAAAATCATAAATTTTTTTTAACTATTTTGGATGATACGGGTGCTGAAGATGCCCTGCTTTGCATTTTAGTTATGTCTGTAAAGTTCCTAAGTAAATGAGACTTGTGCATCTAACCTCTACCACGGGAGGTATGTCATGGAGAAGTACCAGAACTGTCACATGCGGTTCATTTATACACGTTTGGAAGTCCGGTCTCAGGGCGCCGTCGTCTTCCACAGTGGGGTGCGCTTGGGCGCGGCCATAATCCAATTACAACACCTTAGCAGGGCTTTGTAATCAGATTATGATGCATCCAAGAGCACCCCAACCGAGCAAGATGGCAGTGCCTTAAGCCAGACTTGCAAATGTGTATGCATCGCAAACAACCCTGAAATATATATATATATATATATTTTTTTTTAAATATGTTGCAATTATTTAAGTACCCTAGGAATGATATCGCCCTAGCAATATAGGAACTGGCTCCCTATGGGCATGTTTTCATTCTTGAAGCTGTAACAAATAACCTAATGCAAAAAAAGTGTATTAGCATAAAGTAACAAACTAAATCTCCAGATTTGTAGAGGTTGTCCCTTTATAGCATCAAATTCCAAAGGCATCAACAGTGTAAGAATTGTAAAACTCACAAGAAATTGTTTGCCTACGAACAGGGTATACAATTGTTACATTCAGCTACATGTTTATACATTTCAGAGTAATGGTCCTTATTTTTTATACAATGTTTAGTTTGCACGATATAACACAGGCCACAATCAAAGGGTACCTTCTACACTAATCCAGGCCTCTGCTATGAGGAGGGAAAAAATGCATTAAAAGCTCTTCTTCATTTCAGTAGCTGCCACTCGGAGCATGTAAAAGTGGGAATAATTTGGAATCTAGTCAATGTAGAAGTTTAAAAGTCCTGTTTTCATTCAATTAGTTCTTCTCTTAATTGTCTTACACAGCAATTCAGAATTGTAAGTTATCCTCGGGAGTATATCATCTGGTGTCCCCAAAGAAAGGTACCTAGTTGAAAAAGTACTAGACCTTGGAAGTGAGTAGTCCACTATTTTCACAGAATGTCCCACAGCATCAGAGCACTAGCCAACAGGTCTAATGTTAGCACTTCTTTTTGCACAGATTATAGGCTGAGCCGTATGACCCCCTTTGCTTCAACAAATACAGGTCGTGTGAAGAGACACGGGAAAGAAGATATGGAGTGTGTGTGTCAGGAATTGTGTACAAGATACCTTTTGATTGTGGCCTGTGTTATATTGGGCAAACTAGACGTATAAAAGACCGCTTATCAGAACACAAATATTGTATAAAAAATAAGGAACAATATTCAGAAATGTATGAACATGTAGCTGAACGTAACAATAGAAGTTTTGCAGAATTACCCAAGCATCAAAAAGAATGCCGTGAACGAAGGTACACGCACTGCGCGTTCTGGCGTCTTCGGCTTTATCTGTTTGAAAGCAAAATCTAAAACAAATGGCACTTCGCACGCGTGTTCCACTGGGCGTTTTATTTTGGTTATTTACTTCAAATCTTTTCTATGCAGAGTGCAAGTTCGTCTGCCTCTTGTACAGGGATTGGGATGATATTAACATCGAGCTCTCATTGGCAGATTGAAAAAATAGTGGGTAGACCTCAAGGCATCTAGCATCAAGGTCTACCCACTATCTATCCACTCAAAACCAACCAGGACTCGGCGTCGTTCTGATGTCACCATAACTCATGCGCAAGAGGCAGACGAATTGCTCTTCGTAAAGGAAAGGCGAGCATGTGCACCGCGTGTACCTACGTTCCGAACACTCTCCGTTGATGCTTGGGTAATTTAGCGAAAGGTCAATTGTATACAGCTGTAAAGTTTAACTTCGATAAAATTGTGAGAAAACAATTATCACAAGCACTTTATAAAAATAATTGTTACCAAAACCTGAAACACAGAATGTTGTTAACAAGCCTTCGTTTTGTATAGACTCTGAACTACAATAGTTTCTTGGGGTTTGAGTGGTGGTGATCTTGAAGGTTCTTTGTTGAAGTAATCAGGGAGCTACGGCAATGGCGCAGCATGTAAGGCGTCTGTTGTCCGTGCTCTGACTGACTCTCACAGATATCATTCTCGTACGGCTCCAGCACTCATTCTTTATCAGAGGCGTCCATTATGAACTCCCCAGGCACCTGACCAATGCAACAACTGCGTACCAAACTGCCCTGGACACCCGTTTTGCTCTCCAATTTCTGCCTCCCACTCACACCGGTTTGGTGGCAAGACCTACAAGGCGGTTACATGCTGTTGGCTCCTTCCGCTTGCTGGGGACGATGCACGAAAACCTGCCCCGCTGCTCAAAGACTGTCTGCGATACCGTGGCAGCATTACAGTGCCACCTGTGTGTCACCACCATAAGTGCGGGCTCCTGTCGCTCGGGTCATATCAGCGCCTGTCCTCTTCAACTTAACCCTGGTTTTGCGGCGTATGTCAGTCGCTGCAGCTTGACGAGGTACTCTTTTCTTTGCCCGGAGCCGATGGTGACATCTCGCCTCCTCAGTCTGGGACACCCCAGTGCGCCCTGGAGGACACTTGTCAACGACCGACTGGTGCTCGTAACCCCACTGCGAGCAACCGCTTCGGCAAATCCGTTACGTTCTGGTACACCAATTGCCATAGTGTGAAGAACAAACTGACCAAACTCAAACTCGTCTCATCGGCTCTTCCTGATGGTACTGTCTCTCTTCTCACAAAGACGTGATTGGACGACGGTGTTCGCGACGTCGTGCCCTTCAGCCAGGCACTCATCACAGCTCACCGGCGTGATCGTCCATCTCACGGTGGTGGCATGCTTGTCGCCGTGCCGTCCGGTCTCCCGGCCGTCAGACGGGACGACCTCGAGCACCCAGAGTAAGAAGCAATCTTTCTAGAACTTCATCACCTGAAGGGCCTTTCTCGACTGTGCTTACTGTCCACCGTCCACCCAGATTACTGTCCACGAGCTACTCGATGCGTCCATCACAAAGGCACTTACAAAGTCCCATAGGGAGGTGCTAGTTTGGAGACTAACAGCCACATCGATTGGTGGAGTTCCGACGCTGCCAGCCCCTCCGATGCAGCTGGCGACGCTCTATTGTGCTTCGTGTCAACATTCGGGCTTTCCCAGATCTGCCGGTCTCCCACCTACGTCCCAAACTCCATTTTCCTCGACCTTGTGTTGGCAGTGATGTGATTGGCCTAAGCCATTTTGGCGCACGTTTCGGAGCAACCAAAACAGTGTTTTGGAGCAGCAAATGTGGCCTTTGGAGCAACCAAAACAGTGTTTTGGAGCAGCAAAAGCGGCTTTTGGAGCAGCCAAGACAGTGTCTCGGAGAAGCAAAAGTGGATTTTGGAGCAGATATTCTTAGGAAAATAAAAATATTTGTTTAAGAGCTGTACAATCGAAGGGCACTTTGTGTTGTGTTGTGTTCTGAAGTGACGTGTTGTGACGGAACTCGCTGCTTCTGTTTTGACTGCTCAGACATCCCACAAGTGTACAGTGCTGTAGGCATTGCCAAGCAATTTCGGAAAACCGCTTGCCACCGTTTTACTGGTTCCCGACGTGCCAGATTTTCGTCAAAAGTAAAACAATGAATTGCAAGCGTCCCAGCTGGTGCCTCAGTCACGCAATCATGTTCGCATGAACGTGAGGCAAACTTCGGCAGGCTTGCCGTTGGGCATGCTTCGTCGCGCGAGCGCAGACAACGGCTGTCCGATCGAAACCGAAACCATGCCCCTCAGCTCCATCGCTAACTTATCCCCAAAATTGTACCCATGTAACTTTCGAGCATGCGACAAAAACAGTCCAGCGGCGCGTGCTTGGCAGGCCGGCAAACAAGGTACAAGCTAAACACACAAAAAATAAAGAACCTGAGTGCATCGATGCAAGACATTGCGAGCCAGCCTCAAAAAGTTCTTGGAGCACTTTGTGCAATGACTGAACTCGAGACAAACAAGCACGCTGTGCGGGTTCAGCGTGCAGACATTGCCTTCTTTGCTTTAGCTCACTTCTCTTCACCAACTTTCTTTCACGGCAGATTTTTCACGTACTGAGGTCCCCCTCAAAAGAAGGCCCATCGAGAGGAATCTAGATAATCAATACTTTGACAGAGCAGTCTTTGAATTAAAGATGGATTTTTGCAGTACCGTATGATTTAAACAAGAACAGGGATGTTGATGAACATGCGGCAGTATTTAGTTTCATTTTAGAAAGTACCATATCTGCAGTGATGTGGGGACGGCAACATTCGACGTCGCGCGACCACGGTGACTGAAAGCCAGTGACCAAATATAGTTTTCCCACGGCCGTTGCTTCAGCTCACAAAGTAACTCCTGCCGCGCAAAAACATGGTTTCGTTTCACAGCATGACAGCATGGCTGGTACCCGGAACGCTAGCGTCGGAGCGTCTGCACACATCCATGTCTATTGCTGAAAATATATATAAAAAAAGAGACGAGTGATGAGACCCACAAGACGAGAGCGCGAAACGCAAGACGCCGGGAAAACCATGCAAGACCGGATGGACAATAGACCCTTTCCGAAATTCAGTCTGGCCACTTTGATCACCATCATCATCGAAAAAATGGCATATGTACCGTACTAATGGCGGCCTTCTGTTTACTGATGAAGGAAGAAGTTGAAGATGCTCCTTAGCAGATAATTCGAGGCTTATACATTCGTGACGTTAGCACGATGCGAAGCAGGAATTGAAAGCAAGATCTGCGTAAGCGTTCATTTCTAGCTCGGGCCCAGCCAATCTGTTGGTAGCATCAAGGTGCTCCAAAGCCCCTTGATTTGTAGAACTTTATCAAGCCGTGTACGTGGGTTGACGCTTCGTTCTGACTGGTTGCATCTTTGTTTCTGTCGTCACTGAAAGAGATCGAGAAGGAAATGTACAGTGAAGCGCGCACTGTCATTTGCTGTTGACTTGCCAAAGTGAGGGCGCCCGATGAAATACGGCAGACTCCATTTTCATTGCCGCCATTAGTACGGCAAAAGTTAAACTGCCATTATAGCCACCAGATGGCACTAAATTTCGGGAAGGGTCTATTGATGCACGGTACTTTGTGTCAGGCGGCCGCTTGCGCCACATAACACACGCCTGCTCAATTACAGTACTCAGTTTAGTTTCGGTTTTGAAAGGCGACCTAAATTGGTCCTTTGGCGCAGGCTTGGTGCAGATTACCCATATTTTGGCGAAATGTAGCAGGATGTAGCAGGGGTAGCCCCTTGGTGCAGTTTGGCGCAGCAATCACATCACTGTGTTTGTGTCACGCCCAGCCCAAAGTCTTTGGTGCAATGTGTACTCTGGTTTGTCAGGGAGTGACCACCTGACCATAGAGTTTACTTGTGCTCTGGGTCTACCCCGCAAAGGTCACTTCGCTCGTGCCATATGGAAGTTCCACCGGACAGATCAAGATCACAGGGCCAACTTGCTCACCTTGCCACCATGGTGAATGACCACAATGGGCGACAAGTGTTTAGCTATCATGAACCTCTGGTGTGATTTGACACGACATTCAGTTGGAGGTATGCCCCGAGTTTCAACCCAAAGGGGACGTGCTCGTGCCCCTTGTACCCAGAGCCGGATTAAGGCATTTTGGGGCCCTGGGCTGAGGACGCTTCAGGGGCCCTAATGATGATTATGATGGTGACGATGATGATGATAATGATACCTGGTTAAGGCAATGAACCTGGGAAATACTGCAGTTTCCTTTATTTTTTACTACATAGAAAGTAGCCTCAAAATACAAAAATTTACCATTCCCGTCTGCTTTCAACTAGGGAGCACTCTGGCAAGATCACCGCGGAGGCGGCATGCAGCTTTGTTCCCTTCCCCAGCAGCGTCGAAGGCCGCACTTTTTTTGTGGGGCCCCTCGCGTGTTTTCTTCGTTTGCTCGAAGCCGCTTTCAAAAGAAAGCGGACAAGCACCCTAAGGGGCCGGTCACCCACCCAAAGGGCCGGCTTTGTGCAGGGATAGGAGTGGGCTACGTGAAGTGCGCGTTTCGCCTCGCTGACATCGCCATTAGGGAATTGTAGTAGACCGTTTCCGCAGCCCGCTAAGCACCCGGATAGCGCTTCGTAATCCGCCAGAGGACCTTGAACTATGCAGACAAGGCTGACGGCAAGCATGCACAGCTGCGGCGTTTTCTTCGGGGATACCGTAGCGGAGGAGAAAAACGATCTACTACAACTCCCTATTATATTTGTATATCCCTCTTCTCGAATGCTGCGGCAAAGCAACATCGCTTTCCGAAATATTTTAGAGCGCAGCTCTTAGGCGCCCGTTCCCGGCTTGAGCGGCGTCGCCGTCGGCTTCGGCGTCGGCGTAACCACGCGGTGCATTATGGGAAATGTCCCATAATGCACCGCGCGAGCCCCGCCCCAGGGTGCATTATGAAAAATGTCCCATAATAAACCGCGCGAGCCCCCCCCCCCCCCCCCCCCGGAGGAGATTGAAGAATGAGGGGAGGAGGAGGAGGAGGAGGAGGGGTATACCCTACCCTGAGTACCCTTCCCCCCTCCTCCTCAAGAGCTGCGCTCCAATTCGGCGTTATACAGGGAGTTGTAAACGGCTTTCACTTTTTTTAGGTTTCGTTTTTTTTTGTTTTTTTTTTCTACGAGCTGCGTCAATCAACCTTCCGTCATGGGGGCCCCCAGAGAGTCGGGGGCCCTGGGCTGCAGCCCCCTTAGCCCGTATCTTAATCCGGCCCTGCTTGTACCACAAAGGATCGCATTTCTGTTGCTCGTCAGAAGCGGGCTCTTTTTAAGCACGCTGCCAGTCTGCAGACACTCGCGTGGGCTAAGGAACTTCAGCGTTCCCTTTAGGCTGCCCTGCATGCTGCCGAGGTTGCATTTGCCAAGTCTATCGCTCTTATGTGCATGTAAGGAACCAAGACTATTTTGGTCTTATGTCAGTCAGCATCAAACTACTCGACACAACCCATCTTTCACATCAAATGGCAAGATTGTCACCCTCCATGGAGAAATTGCCAACATGTTTGGGAGCCAGTTTGCTTCAATTTTCTCCCCTGCCTCTGCCCCCGTTTTACCTCGTGGTCATGGTGTCGGGGTTAGTTTGCCTCCCAACCCTGATGGTCTCCCGTCTATTTCTCTCACCCCCTGCGACCTGGAGGAAGCCCTTCGTTGTACAAAACCATCCTGCTCAGCTGGTCCCGACAGTATCCCTCTTATCCTACTCAAGATGATCCAACCTTATGTTCTCCTGTCCCTTCTCGCCATTTATCAGTCTCTTCTGGACAACTCAGTCTTCCCCGATAGTTGGCGGCAGGCACTGGTCACTCCGGTTTTCAAAGGAAAGGGCAAGTCACCCAGCGACCTAACGAGCAACTGTCCAATGTCCGTATCTTCAATTCTGTGCAGTATCCTAGAACGCCAGCGGCGCATGCATCCCATGTTCTGCTTCCCTGTGCAAATAAAGATTTATTGATTGAGTGCCATGGCCTTCTGTGTTTGTGTTACCGAACAAAGCTATTCGGGTGTAGAATGAGGTTGTAGCGTTCGCTTAGCATGAGTTTTAGAGGTAAGAGAGGAGGTGGTTGTCGCGGCGTCTTTTGTGTTCTTATGATGATCTTTTAAGGCCCATTTGCTTGCGACTCCTTAGAACTGAGTGCCTTTAGACCTCTTAAAATCTTTTACAACCACACTGACACGCTGGCACCATTTACACGATGACCCTGGAACTGCATTTCACTAGAGTGAAGGTTTGGCGGTATTTGCGAAGTCAAAATGTACGTACTACTCAAGAAATGCTTGTTTATAACATCGACAAATTTTTTAAGCCAAGAAAGAAAGAATGAACGGGACCGCCAAGTGCCTTCTTAAGCACTTTTTGGAAAATAAATTCTTCAACTGTGTTCGAGACCTTTTAGCGCGTCTGTCGTTTTTATCCGCAGTCACGGGGTTTCGGTCACGCTAAATATCCAGCAGCTTGTTTGCGGTCAGCCAAGGGACGTGCTCAGTTGTCCGGATGCGGGAGAAGACGTATATAAGCGATGTTTTCAATAAAACTCGTAAGCCGAGTTTGAGACGTCTGTCCTGTCTTCCTTCTTTCCGTCGTCTCCGGTCTTAACGATGTGCAACCTAAACCAGCTCGCCTGCTTACTAGCTTTATTTATCATCAACTTACATTCAGTTCAGTTAAATCACTTTAGTTTGCGATTCCGCCTCCAGCGTAATGCAAGAATTATCGATGATCTAACATGGTTTCTGCGTTCATGCCGTGGCTCTCCCGAACCCTGCAGTCCCTAAATTGATTTTCAAATCAAAACAGCGCTCGTTCGAACGGGCTGTCAAGCCAAAACCTGCTTGCAGCTGTGCCACGATATTCGACTGAAAAGATTTCATGACAACTGAAGTAGAAAGCGTTACGAACCATGCCATTCGGCCGCACATGACGACGTTCTTCCGGGCTTGGGTGAAACGGCCGCGCAGAGGTAAATTTTGCTGCCTATCCTGGGACGATCATTATCCGCGGGCCGCGCGGGCTTCGAAGGTGGCGGAAGAGGATGAAGGAGGAGAGGCAGGAGAGGGTGGACGTGTGAAACGCATAGAGCATAGCGTGTGAAGCGTACATGCAAGTAGATGGATGAACGTTGTAGTGGTCAAAAGTATTAGGGTGAAATGCTGCACCATCTAACTTGTTTACGTTAAACTAAAAATTTTTGAGAACATAAATAAGGGCTTAGAGTAAATGAGACCATTTCATGTGATTTTATTATGTACAGTAGGGCAAATTTCAGCGGTTTTAACCCTAAACTCTGAAAACAGTAAGCAGTAACAAAACCCGTTACAAGGGTTACAAGCGTTACAAGGGTCGCTGACAGCCACCGGCGGCACGGCTAGCACGGCTCTGACTGGCGGCGCTGTCGGCGCTCGTATGAAAAAACAATATGGCGACTGCTTCGGCGGACTCGGTCCCCGCCGACGCCGTCGACAAAGAAGAGGCCGTCGATGCGGAGGTGACCGATGAACTCGCGGAGCCCGCAGAGCCCGAGACGCTGGAGGGGCGCGCCGCCGTTATTCAGGAGAAACTAGACGCGACGTACCGGCAGATCGTGTTCCTCGACCAACAGATCCGCGACCTGAAGCGACTCTACAGGCGAGCCGAGCAAAACAACAAGTACGCCTTCCGCTACAACATCCGCATGAAGATGTCCATCGCCAGCGGGATCAAAATGATGTTCTACCACTACGCCAACACCAAGGTAACCGAGCTGGAGCGCATCACGGCTCAGATGGAACGGTCGACGGCCAGCGACACCTCGGACGGCGTCTAGACGTCGCCGATTCTTCAGGCTCCGTCACGTCGTCCCGACGGAGACACCTAAATGTTCTCTATTGTTCGTGAATGCCAGGAGTGTGTGTGAATGTCTCGGAACCTTTGTGCGAGTATCCCCCTCCAGCACCCGTCTGAACGAAATTCCTCTGCACCGATAGAGGGGGCGGCTTAATAAAGCCCCTCGACGTGTTTGCGTTTCAAGGGACTTTAGATAATAAACGTGGAATTCAGCTCGCCCATGCTGAAAACCTAGCCCCGTGCCTTTTTGGTCTCGCCATGCTCTTCATGTGAAACTAACCTAGCAGCTCCCCAGTGCATAAAATGGAAAGAAAAAAAACAAAAAACTTCAACTTTGTGTGGAAAAGCTGAAGAAGCACTATCATTGGTTGAAATGGCAGAAAGAAAAGCATGCGAGTGCATCTATGCTTTGTTTCGGACGTAACTTGACGGGGGCAAATGTAAGGTCCCCGTGAGGCCATTGGAGTGGAGGAGCAAAGCATGCAACACCCCGTGTGGATGGAGTTCACTTTGACAGTATGTTGTCGAGTTGAACCACTCTGATGCCAAGATTGGCTTGCTGGGGCTGTAGCTTTCAGTTTGACTAATTACACAGAAAACAGTATTACTAGAACAACTCTACTCGGGAATTCCCATAGACGCTTTGTTTGGAGAACTGGCTCCAACGCATACTCCAGCACTGAGCTAGATTCTATTGCAGTGCTGCCCTCTCTGCCACAGTGACCGTTCGGGGAACTACACACAGACTTGTACAAGTTACTAAACAAAAAAGTAAGGAAGTGCATTTTCAACTGCACCAGGCTAAATTGTAACTAACTACAATTACCCTTCCATAAAAGTAAGTGACCGTTGCCAGAAAAAATAATGTTACTTTATCGGTATTACTTTCTACCTTGCTGTCCTAGGGTAAGACGCAAAAAACAAGTTATAGAAGCGTTTCTTGTTGCCACCAATCACTTGTGACCTTGAGCAACAGCTAGCTCTCGAAAGCCTAAGTGAAGATAGCGTCCGCCATGCTGAACACCCTTTCAAATGAGGCACTCACGAATGCCTGGTGCACTGCATTGCGTGATTCTTGAGAAAAATGGAACAGCTCTCTGCCCTAGTGAAAGCGAAGGCATTGTTGTTACAGCCGGTGTTTGACACTCTTACAATCGCGTCGTGAAAGCTATAAAAATTGTAATAGAGATGATGAAACCTCAAATAAATTCAGTGCATCTGAATTTATTATATAAACATAACTTAGCTGGCAGATATCGCCAAACTGTGGTACAGGAAAATGGCAAGACACGGCAATTGCACATAATTAAATTATATTCATGTTAAAAATAGCGCAAAAAAGACGAAGAAGCACACAGGACAAGCGCTAACTGGCAACTAAAGTTTATTGAATGCTTCCAACCTTGCTATCGCCGTGCACGCGCTTAGTCTCGTCTCAACAAAAACACGGCGTACCGCCAAATCGGCAGATACAGCCCGCCCACCGCCTGTTCCAAAAAGTTAGCAAAACAGCTACATCACCTTGCCGCACAATCCGAACGAGGAAAGGAATAGAAAAAACGCCGCATTAATATTTACAAGTTAGATAGTGTTAATGAAACTGTACTCTTTCGGCTGCATATACACCGATGCGATGCTTATGCAAACGTATTTGTCAGAAGCATGTATTTTTGCCGCCTCCAGCAACTCTCGTTCTATCCTTCCTTTGTTGCGTCCCTCTACCTGCGCAGCGTCCAGAGTGGGGGAACAACCACAAGTTTTACAATGCCCTGGCAAGTGAGAATTGCAATTGTTGCCAAGAGAAGCCGCATGCTCTCGAAGTCTATCATTTAAGCAACGTCCCGTCTGGCCTATGTAAACACGACCACACGTTAAAGGAATCCTGTAAACCACCTCAGTGGCACAAGGCACAAACTTTGTGACGTGTTTCTTGCTGCAAGCAGGTTTCTTCACTTTCGGCCCGCTCACCATAGCGCACAATTTTGACAATCTGCACGGGGCAGTGAAAACAACGTCCACGTCGAACTTGGACGCTATCCTTTTCAGATTGTGCGACACCTTATGAATGTAAAATAGCACTACGAAATTCTTTGGTTTCCTCTTAGGTACAACGGAAGAGCTTTTCAGCTTTTTTAGAAGGGATTCCGCAACTCCCTGTATTAAAACCGAGGGAAACCCGGAGTGTTTCAAGCAAAGTGTCTGGAGGTCAAAACTGTCACTAATTACATGCGGACAGGACTTCAACAGTACCGACCGGAGGCACAGCGAGGCGATGCCCCTCTTTATCAATTTAGAGTGGGCCGAGTCAAAAGCCAAAAGGGCCTTTTTTGTGCGTTGCCTGTACATCCAGCACACATGGTCAAGGGAGTTAAAAGACAACCGGACATCTAAAAACTGTAAAAATCCTTCCAACGGAAGTTCATAGGTAAAATGTAAATGCTTAGAAGATCTGCTAAAAACCTCCAGAGTAGTCTCGACTAAAGAGACCAGGCTTGGCTCTGCAGGAACACTAACAAAAATAATAAAATCGTCGACGTACCTACAAACCTTCACAACGGGGGTGTCGGCCAACTCATGCAAAACCGAGCGGTCAAACTTGGCAAGAAAAATCTCACATAGTACAGGCGCCACACTAGACCCGATACAAATGCCACGCCTCTGCACATACACCTTGTCCTCAAAGCAAACAAGCGTTGAGTTTAGGTAGCAGTCCAACACTTCCAGGAAGGCATCAGCCGTAACCCCACGCGCATTTTGAAATGCAAGAACGCCCGATGTCTCAGTCAGTTCCCGAACAGCAACTAGAAGTTCGTCGTGTGGAACCGAATAAAACAATTCCTCAACGTCCAAGGAGAAAGCGTTGTTGACTCCAGGTAGGCCCTCCTGTAGTACGTCGATGAGGTGGTCCGAACTGCCTTTCCCACCGCCACCAAGCGGTGGGAAAGGCGGCACATACTAGAAAGGTGTAGTGGGATCAGGCACCGACGAGCGTCGAGCGTAGAACGGTCGCGGATGTACGCGGTGGCGCTGCAGTCGTTACGGGCTCGAGGATCCGACCGGTTCCGAAGGCCTTTGGCGAGAAGGTTTGGCCTGTGGTTTGGCCGTTTGGCAGTGCGAAGTGGCTCTCGTTCTGAACTGATCTTTACCCGGTGTTTGCTGTCGCTTGTGGCCAATGAAGTGTCATGCCAAATTAGTGTATAATCGCGCAGCAAATGCAATGCCAGCCGCCCTGGCTACCCGCTTCATACAGCCTATCCAGAACATGCTTTAGTGGCGCCCTCTCAAGCAGTCGACAGGGAGTGCGGCAGCCGTGAACGCTTGCTGAGCGCACTACCCCTCCTCGGTCACTCAAGCGACCAAGGACATCATGAAGGAGGTTATTTTTTGCAATTTTAATTTGCCTATAACTTTTAAAATAAAGCGAAATTCAAGAAAAGAAAAGTTTTATTAAGTTACTACGTTCAGTGTGCTCAGGTTCGGTGCAAATTAAAAACCAGTAAAAAAGTACTTGCAGGCCCCCCCCTTTAAGAGGATGGAGCTTTTTGGATATATAACCAGCAAAAACATCAGGGGATCCCTCAGAAAACAAAAACATAATGCCAATTAAAATGGAAACGTAGATGCACGCCTACCGTTTCTCGATGCCGTCCAGAACGCATGTAGCACGGGTCCGCCGTACCACAGCTCAGTATTCTTCAGCTAAACGTCACGTGAGGCAAAGGCAGCGTCCCCCACACAGCGACAGCAGTAATTCTAATTTTGTGAAATAGAAGCTATACAAGAGGCTTACCTCATACTGGTGTAAGTAAGCACCTTTATTCTGAAGCCGATCATCCAGGAGCTAGGGAGTGCGATTCTCGCATCGCGGTAAAACCATCGCTAAAAGTTCCCATATATTACAGACGATAGGTACCGATATTGTAAAAAAAAACACATGAAGCAGGAAAGGGTGATAGGGATGTAGGCAACCTGAAGGTTTTTGGAAGGTTATGTTTGGAAAGTTAGGAAAGAGGAAAATTGGGAGTACCGCCAAATACATTGACCAGAGGAAAATTTGCGACTCCCTTGCCGGGGGGTAAAGGCGGGTGTGCACTTTGTATTTTTCTTATTCCTTTGTTTTAACCAATCCCCCGAAGGTCATCCTGGTGGTTATTTCCACCGGCCCGGTGATGGTTGCAGAAATACAGAGGGAAAGAAATTGAAGGGAAGAGGGGAGGGGGTACAAAGATGGTTTAGGCTAGGTGGCGCAAGCTACCGCTAGTTACAAAGGGTACAGCCGCTAACATCCATCCATCCATTAGGTGAAATGCAGCACAAAATCAAATAAACATTCGTATCTCCCAAAGATGATAAGTGTTCTAATATCTTTTTGTGAGCACATGCCAGTTAATGTCACATCATTTTCAGTCGATTTCTTTGAACTTTCTTTAGTGGAAAAAGGAGGGTCCCCTCCTGTTGCGACATTATGCCTCTCGTAATTACTATAATCGAAAAGGGCATTGTTAATTGTCTTGAGCATTTCGAAGGCGCGCAGTCTTCATTCGTTTTGTGTCATTTTCGTGTCTTCGAAAGCAAAGGAGCGAAAGGACAAAAAGAAAAGGCATGCACAGATCCGCTACACCAACTCTTGTGCACTTTGACATGCAATTTTTTTTTTTTTTTTGGAAGGAAACTATTTGACTTTGGGAGTTTGCCTAATATTGTTTGCACAGAGTTCGGTTCTTTGAATTTCCCTGCTAAATTTAGCGGATTAAGTTTCCCTCGTGAATTTAGCAGGGAAATTGACGACACGTGACCTCAACGCCAATTCAGTTTCCCCGCTAAATTTAGTGGGTAAACTGCGACGTCCCATAATGCAATGCGTGCGTTTACGCCGACGGCGACGCCGCTCAACCTGGAAACGGGCGCCTAAGAGCTGAGCTCTAAAAAGATTTGAATTGGGGCTTTAGGTGACGTGAAGAAAGGTTTTCAGCATCTGAAGAACGCCAGGCCTTGTTTGTTTTGTATGTGCAGGTGCCAGTGTAATTCCAATAAAATTCAGCCTTACAAAAAAAAAAAAAGAATCGTTTTTTAGGAACAATTTTTTTGCTGGTTTTAAATTCCCGCTTTCTTTCCCGTTAATGAACACGTAAAGTAACAGGATTACAGTCTTTCCCTTACATAAACCAGTAAGGAAATCACTTTACAATTACTTTGTAAAATTTGTAATTATTCCCTTACAAAATTACTGATAAATGTAAGGGATTGAAAGTAATTTCGTTACTTGTAACAGATTACATACAAGTCTGACTACACATACCAGAACAGAAAAGATGGTACAGTTGCATCGTGTTATGGCTTCCAGCTTTCTTGCAAGCTGTCCAATCCAGAAATCACACTAAAGCAGCATAAAAAAGAAAAATAAAAAAGTCTTGCCCGCGTCTGCACAGTGAGGTTTTGCTGCCCCCTTGTCAAGATTGATTATGTGCCACCAAGTAATCAACAAAACAACCTGACCGCCAAGGGGTTACATTGTAAACCGAACCTGGCTCGCAGCGGCTTCGTTCCAGTGGACACAAGGGGTCCATATTTTGAGGTTCCCCACCAAGTTCTGGTAACGTAGCTGGTAGGAAGCACATGATAGAAAGGATGTATAGCCTTGGAGGGGTGACTGACGTTTCGCTGAGAGGCCACTAGGAGGATCCTTTTCGAATAGTTCTCCCGGGAAATCTGATTAATTGGTCGGACCAGAATGCTAGTGTGTCCGTCTAGAGAAGCTCGCACACATTACAGTCACAATCCCGAACATTGCTACAACAGGGCTGGGCTGGAAATGCAGAAATGTAGCAGCATTAGAAGGCAAGGCGAATAATGACCATTCAGCCTGGCAGCTTTCATAGCCGGCAAGCCTTTTGTCACTAGTGGAATGAACATTTATTAAAAACGCATCTATCGAAGAAGAGACATTACTTGGCTTCCTCAGCTGCATAAAATGAAAGCTTAATGAGACAAGGAAGAGAAAACTTTATAGTTGAAGAAAAAAGTTCCCGTTTAAGTAGAATTGCACAGCAAAAAGTCAAGGATGCATCAAATCTGAATAAACAGTGGAGGTCTTTACTCACCTTTCCCTAAATACACAGAATACACAGAACCAAATTATGGAACTACCGTAAAGTTACCAAAGAACACCTTACCCAAAATGAAGAGATAAATGGTGAAAAACATGGGGTGGGCTAACTGATACCGCAAATTCGCGTTTCAGGTGGCGGACGCGGCAGATTTGCGTTTCATGGTGCGAAGGACCCGCGGAAACCCGCCGAGAACTGGCATCTCACGGGGACGAATATCGCAAATTGCAAACGCAGCAGATTCAAGTTTTATGACGTAAAAAACATGCGGGAACTCGCTACAAACTTGCCTGTCACAAAAACCGATGTCGCGCACGCAGATAGCGGACAGAAATGCGGGAATCCGCTACAAACTCGTATGTTACGGAAGCAAATATCGCGAACGCAGCAGAATCGTATTTTATGATGCAATATACACGCGGGACCAACTCGCATAAAATCGAGTATGTGCACGCAGATCGCGGACAAAAATGTGGGAGTCTGCTACAAACTTTATGTCACGGGAACGGATGCCGCAGATTGCGGACGCAGCAGATTTGCATTTCACGTTGCAACATACATGTGGGAACAACTTTTGGTCCGCAACAACAGGTTGCGGACCAAAACGAAAACGCGGGTGCCCGCAATGAACTCGCTTGTCAGTTGTGCCTGTACAGCAAAATGCGCGGTTGATGCGATTCCCGTCGGACAACGCGTGACGTCCGACAAGAACTGGGGGGTGGGCGATGTTTCGGAAGTTTTATGTTACAAATATTTAGCCAGAAAAACGGGGTGGGCAATCTCTCGGGGGCGGGCATTCTCTCGGAACTTTACGGTAGACAACATGTGGTGAGGAAATTGCTTACACATGGCAGTGCCATATAGTACATGGTATCCAAGGGGATTCCACAGAGGTGGCCAATATTTCACTGAGAAGTTTGGCTCTGGAATAACCACGTCAGTAAAATAATGGCTGTCATTCTGGTGTTTATTGGAGATACCCTGGATTCTCAAATGCTGCAACCTTTCCCCCTTGCATTCACTTCCCTTGTAAGAAGTGCCTAAGAAACCTAGTCTGATGCTTTTGCTGCAAGTCAAACAACAGTCATTGAAGTTCTAATTTATAAATACGCTGCAGCAGTCTCTGTCAAGAGTTCTTGAGTAAAACCTAAAACCCAATTATTTAAAATAAAAACACTGAAGGAAGTAAAGCTGCATTAGGGATAACTTTGTACAGATTCACAGCAAATGACAGCCTTAAACTCACAAAAACTAACAGTTGGAATGAGCGAATTTGCAGAACGTGCATATCAAAACACAAGTAGCCTTGACACAAAAATACTACTACTTGGGATTTCGTTTCACATAACTAGAAATGTCAAAAAATAGTTGTCTCATCACTATGAAAAATTAATCAAAATAGGCATGACTTTTTGATGATTGAAGAGAACATGTAAGAAAATGTTTAAACACAAAAACAAACTAAATGTTTGGAAGAAAACTTACTTTTCCCCACCCAGGTAAATGAGGCTAACAAACGCAATTGCTTGTCACAATTGTTCCCAACAAAACAGATGGCATTCTGCACATATTCATCTGTGATACACTAAAAAAAAAAAAGGACCACTTGTAACACAGAACTGGGAGCACGACCGCAAGAGTCACATTTCAAAGTTCGGCCCAGAAACACGGCGGCCAGTGCCAAGGACACGCGTGACACTCATCGGCCATTTTCATAGCCAGGAAACAGCGCTTGCAGCACTCCACTGAGCGTCGTGTTCACTTTGAGTTCGTAGTCCTTGCCAAGGTCTTTGCGACAGGTTGGGCAGCAGAACACTTCTGCCTTGAAGGATCTCTTGAGGCATCCCTAAAAAAAGATGGATATTTGATGAGCATCTGTCAGAGATTGCTGTGCCAGCTTAAACCCAAACACGATGAGGGTTTGCAACAGGTTCGCAGCGCTATACTCGGCAACAACTTTTCTTGGCAATGCAGTGGAGAGGAGGAGCCCAAGCAGTTTTATTCAGAGCTCAAAATGGGAGAGGAAACCCGTGCCTGTACCCTCCACTGCATTGCCAAGAAAAGTTTTCGCCGAGTGTAGTACGCCGGTGCACTCTATGAGGTACTAGGAAGTCTTAGAACACGGGGGTGCGATTCCGGGGGGCCCATAATGGGACTCACCCCGCGTGTGCGCCAAATCAAAATCACATTTTGGGTTTGGGTTAGCGCTCACCCCTAATGGAGAATTTGAGAGAAATGGCGTTGGCAAACACGGCTGTGCCCTACCAAGCTTGCTTCGGAACAAATCTATCGTGGTCACCACATTATTAGGCACGTGGCGACCTCACGCGGTCGGGCCTCTCGGCAAGCGGCCGTACAGCAAGCAGCAGACGGAGCATGCAGCAGACAGGGCACGCAGCACCGCCTGGTGTAAAGAGCGGGCACGTCAACCGGGTCCGAGGGTCATGTTTCACGCCCTCCGTGCTCAGTCGCCTTTGGACGGAGAATAAAACCCAGAACTGTTTCAATACACGAGGGAGTTGGACTGCTTTCCTCATCTTTAGCTTAGAACACGTACCCACAGGCACATTCATCTGTAATGAATGGTGCAGCAGGGGATCGGTGCCGAGGTGTGTTAGCGCACCTCGGCTCAAAGCACAAGGAGCAGAAGCTCGCGCTGCAAAACCCAGGGATCCTGAGGTCAATCCGCACCCCTGCGCATTTGGATCTGGATGAGCGTCGTACCACCGTGTGGTCGTTTATCGCCACTCCGTGATGCACGTTAAAGACCCCACGCTAGCAGACGTACTGCACTGGCTAAATTTCTCATCTACGGCGTGAACCAGCATCGCTGCACCTCAGAGGCAGACTGACTTTACGCCACATAAATACGAACATCAAATTTGGTTTTGAATGGTGCAGCAGGCTTTCAATTTGCCTGGCCTCGCCTAACCCACTGACTACCGTGCACGGCACAAGCTTCCAGGCCGTCCAAACAATTTCTGTATCCTTACATTTAGTCTCTACGCGATCGTTTGGCTCGTATAATAAGCTTTTACAGTGAAAATAAAAAATTGACCACATCTCCACGTGGTGAATGATGTTGATTGGGGCGAAGCTCTGGTGGTGCTTGTCTGCGTAGACGCTGAGCCGCAGCATGTCGAGCCTTTCGTTCGTTTTCATTCATGTCAGAAAGAGAATGTGTGGTATGGAACGTGGTTATATACGCATTTGACCGCAGCGCCCTCTCGTCTATAAGCGTTGAGCCAATGCATGCAAAGTTTAACGCGATTATATACGCATTTGACCGCAGCGCCCTCTCCTGTATAGACGTTGAGCGCTCGGCTACATGCAACGCTTCATCCATGACATCCCCAGCTCTTGAGTTACTACCACATCTCAGTGTCCCCTACTCGTCCCGCAGTCGTGGCCGAGTGGTTAAGGCGATGGACCAGAAATCCATCGGGGTCTCCCCGCACAGGTTCGAATCCTGTTGACTGCGCCAACATTTTTTTCATTTTTTTTTTTCATCTTTTTTTTTTGCTCTACACGACCACGCGAGCTCACAAGCAGGAGCATGAGCACTGGACGCCAGACAGACACCAGACAGATGGACGGACAGACATGGCTAGCCCCTAAGGAGCTTCGCCCCTAAAAAGGAAGAAGGGACATGTTTTCTTACATACTTGAAGACTCTGTGTCAGTCGACAAATTGCTGAGGAAGGGCAGTCACATATTTTGTATGGTATGAAAAATCTCGAAGCACTCAGGCATGTGGAGAACGGAGTACCGATCACGTTCACGTTAGGTAAGGCAGATCAAAATGAAAATGCGGCTTTTTGAGTTTAGCGCCACCTGTATTTGAATCTTACAACGTAATTAATTGAATAATTTGCCGACATGTTCCAACACTTGTCCGTTTTGCTTCATAAAAAATTTGATACATTTGGTGTAAACATTCCGATTAAAAAAAATGTGCAGTTATCGTTCGTGGGTGTACACGCCGCCAGAATGGGTTAAATTCTGCACTTGCATTTTTCAGGAGGCGTGCATGCAGCCGAGTTTGAAAAAATCACTGTACCAAGCTAAGCCCTTATTTGATTTGTCTCGCAAGCTGACTTAGGATTAAGTTTTATCAGTCTAGGTCTTGATTGCTAATACAATAAAATTGTTTAAATAAGATTATATTCAAGGTGCAAAACACAAAAATAACGCCATCCACAGGCGTAAATTATTTTACAGCGAAGCTGTTTATGGCTAGGGTTCCATGGATTTTTCGTTTGCAGTGACTAAAAGCTTCAAGCTCACACCGCCACATGCGCACGCCTTACCCGTATAGAAGATTCGAAGTAAATAGCCAAAATAAAGCGTTGACAAACGCGCTTGCAAGATGCCATTTGTTTTAGGCTTTTGCTTTAGAACAGTTACTGCTGCAGACGCCGGCACGTGCGGCACATAGAACACCATTTCCTGCATTCTCCTTGATGCTTGGAAAATTTAGCAGTAGGTCTATCCAGTAGATTAGTTATCAATAGGCACCATTTTCCAGATTAGTAGACTCTCAGGCAGATAATAAAGGTTTCTCAAAGATTTGCCGCTGTGCGACCCACTCGCACCGCCCTCTCTTTGTCGTCCCTCCAAGCACTTGGTGCCTAGTTTCCTTTCCTTCCGCTCTCCCAGGGTGGCGGTCCCGTGTCGTGTGCTAAACAGCTCCACTGGTCATCCACCTTCACAGGGTGGAATGGCTCACAATATTTTTTCTAAAACTGCCTATGCAGAGAGCAAGTCGGCTGCTTTTTGCGCAGGAGTGGCGGTGACGTCAGAAAGACGCTGAGCTCTGATTGACTCTGATTGAAGGATAGTGAGTAGACCTCAAATCAAGCTGCCTTCAGGTCTACCCACTATCCTTCATTCAGAACCAATGAGAGCTCGGCGTTCTGACGTCACCACAACCCCTGCAAAAGAAGCAGACAAACTTGTCTTCAATTCCTTTTTAACGTCTTACGGTAAAATACTGAGCTGTCGCAATCAGCGGATGCCTTCACTTTCGATAAAAGCGAAAGACATTCCCTTTCTATCCCAGCAAACTTCCGACACCATGGAGCTAACCGAGGCGTTCCTCCTGCGGCAGATGTTTCTCCAAGAAGCCGGTGCAAAGTGATAAAGCTTTATGTGCATCCGTCGATGCGAAGCAAGCTTGACGAGAGCGGTGCGGCTGCTTCGGAAACTAGGATTTCAGCCAGACCCTATGCTATTCCTATATCGTTCTGTCAGATCAAACAAAGGCCAAGCAAGAGCCGGCCCTACCATGTGCCCCGGCTGTCTCGAAACTAACAAGCGCCCATTCCCATTTCTTGTGATTAAGTCCTACTTGGGATTTTATGGTATGCACATTGTGAGAGATCTGCTGAGTGAGCAGTCTAGCTCATCCTTGGTACACTGGTGTTTGGCACTCCAGCTACAGATTAAACTGCTTGTATGGATTGTTGTACGACTCAACATATACGCTGTCAAATTACCTGGCATGCAAACGGAGTCGAGCAGCAAAACTATAGCTCTGAACTGAAATGCTTTCCTCACTGTTACACTCATGAAAGCCAGTCTCGTTGAACTCCCATAGGAATATCTTTACAGCAGGCACATAGCCAAGATTTTGTTTCGGGGGGGGGGGGGGGCCAGACAAAATGCTGTCTGAGGGGGAGGGGATAGAGGAGGCTCCAGCAAAATGGGAGATTTCGGGGGAAGGGGGGGCCCAGGCCCCATGGCCCCCCCCCCCCCCCCCCCCTCCCTGGCTACGTGCCTGCTGTACAGTAAGATGCCCTTGTAATTGACTCTGCTGAACCAGCTAAAGCTTTCATCGTACAAATCCATTCGTTTTAACGGCTGTGCGCAAAAAATAGAACATGTGAAATTGAACGCGAGCAATTATGTAGCATTGCACCGGTTCGACACAGGGGCCGTTTTTGAGCGGTTCCGTTGCTTAGATTATGGCATTAGGGGAGGGAAGTCGCAGCTCAGTAAGAACACTCTCGTCATAGTGCAGACCACTGATCTAGACCGGAAGCGGGCGGATTTAGCCGGGAACTTTGGGCTGCATTTCTGCACATCTGGTCCATTTACGGTAGATTCACCGAGCCATCTCTAATCTTTAGAACAGAAATCTCAGCGCATTTTGCTCCAATTGTAAAGTGCCGAGCTGTAGCCTGTAACCGGAAAAGCAAAAAATGGCGTAAATATTTGGCAGCATCCAGAAAAGCTTTGTAAGTGATCACATCTAAATACACCTGTTGAAAATTCATTGAAAAAATGAAAGCCGTTTACAACTCCCTGTAACGCCGAATTAGAGCGCAGCTCTTGAGGAGGAGGGGAAGGCACGGGGGGGGGGTCACGTGACCTCGACCTTTAGGGGGGGAAAATTTTCCGCTAGACTTAGCAGGAAAATTTTTCCACTAAATTTAGCGGGGAAATTTACCTATCATGCACCGCGCGGTTACGCCGACGGCGACGCCGACGCCGCTCAAGCCGGAAACGGGCGCCTAAGAGCTGCGCTCTAAAACCAGTCTCTTCAGTAAATCTAATAGGCATTCTGCCAAGATACCCACGCATGAAGGAAAATGCTTGGAGCATAAATATACACGTGCTGCATGTGCTTGCCTTACCTGTACGAAAGATTTAAATTAAATACTGAAATAAGGCTTTGACAAAGACACGTGCAAAGTGTCATTTGTTTTAGATTTTTGCATTTTTGGAGTCACTAGTTAGTCGCTAAGAAGAGTCACTAATTATTTCAAGGTCTATCATTATGAAATGTCCAGCACTCTCCTCCCTGCCCCCCTGGCATCAACCACAACGCACCGAAGAGTAAAAAAGAGAGAGCGCAGAGCATAGCTAGATTGGTTGCTCAAGGTTGCTCGTCTGCCCTTGCCAAATTGTACGCGCATTCTTTGTTATCTGCTAGAGCCGTCTTCTTACGCTGCCTGGAATGTGCCTTCGACCGGTTTGCCTAGCGTCCTCCTATCTTGCCCATACATCGAAATTGGCCCCAAAATGGAAACAAGTGACGTCGCAGGAGCTGGAGTGTCCTGCTGCCGAACGTCGTGATCCTGACGGTTGGGTGTAGAAGTGCCCCCAAAAAAGCTCGAGCGAATGCAGGCATTGCCGTCGTTGCAGCCCCCCAACTCCTGGCTGCCATGACTTCCGTGGACTGTCGAGCTGGACAACGACCTGCAGCGGAACAGGCGTCTGCCATGTCTACCGTCACTGCTGCGACGCCGCCAAGATCTCAGCCAACGATGACCCGACGTGTCTACGACGCCGTCAAGAGACCTCGTTTTAGGACACAGTGAACGCGCCGGTAAGAGAGACGTTCCGGGCACCACGGTTTTATGCGGGCTCTTCCCGACATTCCTTTCGGTGCCACGGACGGTGCCGCACACCCTGCGGTAAGGTCCACGTCGGGAAGGATCATTCCGACGTACCTGGCACAGGTTGTGGGAGCAGGGCGTGGTGACCGGCAGGTAGGCGAGCTCCTGGCAGCAGACGCAAGTGAAGAGCTCCTGCACCCGGTCGAGGAATGCCTGGCGCCCCTTGCCCAGGGTCAGGCACTCCTGCCACAGCCGCTCGTTGCAGGCGTCCGCCCGCACTTGCTTGGCCAGGGGGGCCTCCAGGGAGAAGCTGGCTGCACGCTGCTTCTTGGGGGTCGGAGACGACGCCTGCGACGCGCCCCCTGCAATGCCGTACCCCAGAGTCACCGAGTGTTTCCAGAGCACCGCGTTCCATGGCATCCGCTTTATTAGAAGTTAGAACTAATCGAGCTTCCCGGTTAGAGGTTATCGGAAGCAGACATGGCAAATGTCGACCATATACAGTAGAACCTCGATAATTCAATCTCGGTTAATTCGGAATCCCGGATAATTCGCAAAATTTCCACGGTCCCGTGACTTCTCATGAAAATATGACCGGATAATATGAGCGCTCCGCGCGTACCTACCCTGTTAATTCGCTGATTTAGTCTTCCAGGTTCAATTTTTAGTTGCTAGATGGCGCCAGTTGGCATCCAGATTCGGCAGCAAAAACAAAGATGGCGCACGTCTTCACTGATCCGTTTCCAGTTTGCTGGTTCATGCGCTTAGCAGTCCCTTTGTTCTTATTGGGCTTGGGGTGGCGTTGGGCAGGCTTAGTCACTCTCGCCTCACACGGAGTTGACGATCAGTGTCAGTGCTCGGCATTCTTGGCGCCGCGCCACTGTGGTTCGGGTCGTTACTGAACCGCGTGTAAACGGTTTAGAGCAGGGGTTCTCAAACTGGGTTCCGGAGAACACAGGGGTTCCACGAGCTGGTCTCATGGGTTCCGCGAACACCCAAATTGCAACCCCCCTCCCCTCTCCCTCCCCCCCCCCCCCCCCCCCAACGCCGAAGGCTGCACCGCAGGACCATGCAAAGCGCCTTCATCTCACTTTGTACTGATATCGCAATTGATATGGTGGGGATATATGGGAAGCGACACAAGGAAAATTGCCTACAATTGTGCATCTGTTGCTTCTCGGTCGGCAAATACGAAAGGGGGGGGGGGGGGGGGCTTCCTGGGGTTCCGTGAGACCAAAAAGTTTGAGAACCCCTAATTTAGAGTGACGAGACAAGCGACGGAGATTTCTCACTGTCGCCTGTCACGTCGCTCATCGCCTTGGTCGTTGCTCCCGTCGCTTTCACTCTTGATGAAGCATTTCTAAATAAAAGCGAACGTTGGCAAACGAGAACCCGCGCACCCTTCATATTGCATTTGTCGCTCGCAGTGTTCCTGCTGCGACGAGCCTTCGCTTAGCTGTTCTCTGGCGTTATGAGGCAGCACCATCAAGGACTCCTCCGACGTAATTGTGTATTCGGATTGATGGTGCCAACAACCGACATGCCATTCAGAAATCGCATCGTACCGAAAGTCCCTAAATACTAAATGCACGAAAGGTTGAATAAGATCCTTCAAAGAAACAGAGTACTGGCAGCGATACAAGATGAAGTCTACCTCTTTCGGAAAGCTTCTGACCCGTCCCGTTGTTCCTCCCCAATCCCGAGGGAAGGAGACACTGCCAGCCAACTCGATCGTATTCCCTCGTTTTTAGATAGAAGATTCAAAGAAAACCTAAGCAAAAGATAAAACAATTTTCATCATTTTCAAGATTTACAATTTTGTACATTTTTTTGTGCGTCATTCCACCTCACAACGAACTTCAAGGGACACGGGGAGCATTTGAAGCCAATACAACGTTTTGTAAGCCTCACATGACCTTTGGGAGGGGTGCAGTGATGCGCGGGATTGGCTAGGATGGCTTGAAGCATCCGCCATGGTTCAACGTAAGGTGAAACTACGTGTGGCAGATATTATCCCTCTGAACTGGGACACTCTGGCTGAGTGTCCCAGCACCCCCTGCAGTCACTGGAGGGAGCAGCACCAACGGAAGCACTCACCTCGGGAGCGCTTTCCCTTCTTGGCAGGAACTTCATTCTCAGAGTTGTGTTCTTCCCCATTCTGAGGCTCTTGGTACCCCTCGGGATACTGCAACACACAGACCTTCCTTAGCTCCAGAGACACTGAACGGGCAGTTACAGTACAATCCCGATGATGCGGTCACGGTTGATCCAAATTCCGAGATGATACAAATTTTTTTTAGAAACCTTGACTAAAAAGTTTTATTTGCAATGCGTTACATTTTGGGAAAACGTCCTGTCCGCGGAGGACGATACAAACACAAGCGCCGCCCTCGAGGTAGTGAGGACCCTCAATTGTAAAAAATACCGAGGGACATTGAGGTAAACAACACTGGAGCTTCTGTCGCTCAGGTGACAGTAAAAATATTTAAGGAAAGGAGACCTTGATGTTCCATTCTCCTACCTCAGATCACATTCCATTAGGCCACGAACAACCTCTTTGCGCAGCCGCGGTAGTCGCGCATCTAGCTGCCGCGGCGTGAGAAATCGTGACTGCCACAG
The DNA here is from genome assembly GCA_013358835.2 of Ixodes persulcatus. NCBI lineage: Eukaryota > Metazoa > Arthropoda > Arachnida > Ixodida > Ixodidae > Ixodes > Ixodes persulcatus. The sequence continues at coordinate 55,675 of JABSTQ010010707.1, read as the reverse complement.
GGCCACAGTTGCCACGGCTAGAGAGCTACGGCTAGGGCTAGGGTGTTTTATGCGAGCCCTAACCGAGGCTCTTTAGCCCGGAGGTAGTGCAATACTGGTGGTATTGCACTGCCTCTGGGATCGAAGTAAGTTTCTCACCCAGACACATCTGTTCTTAACGAATCTCTATCATATATTTTATTAGAAATTTTATTGCATATATGAAAACACATAAAAAACTTTTCATATAAAAAAAAAATTACATATTTTTAAAAAATTGACTGCAGAATTTCGTATTTCTAGCTTTTCTTCTGAAATTTAGTGTTGTATCTTCTATATAAATCATACTTAAATTAACAATATTATCATTATTAAATAGGCTTAGATAAAAGCTTACATTTGATGTTTCTAATCCCTTACATATTTGTACATCAAAAGCTACTTCGATTCAAACTTGGCCCATTATTGTCAAATGTGCAAGATTCAAGAATTTTTATTTCATAAAATCAAATAAAAACACACTCCTAAAGAACTGTAACCCATCTATACAAAGTTTTAAAAAGCGTATGCAAAGGAAAATCTTTTTTTAAACATCATGGATGGGAAAAGATGTCATAAAATAAATTTTTATGACATCTTCAAAACATTTTTCTTAGAGCTATATTTATTTGTAGTTGGTACCCACGGCAGCTGCCACTAGTCACGTGGTAGACCTGTACGCCATCGAGCTGTGCCGCCGCTGCCGCAAGTTACACCGGAACTGTTCAGCGCCGCCGCTGAAGTCCCCAGAACACCCCCGCTGCCGCCGCATGCCGAGCGTGGTGTGCCGCCGGCTGAACGCGTTTCTCCACGCCGTCGCCAAAAGAAAGCACTCTGGAGCGCCGCCGCCATCAATTTCTGACTGGTGCACAGGTGTGGTGCCTGCACTTTTTCGGCATCTTTCTATGGTCTCTAAAAGTTACGTATTAATCTTCATTTTTTTGTTGAGCCCATAGGAAGCTCCCGAAAGAGTGCAAGCACCACGACCATAGCGGCCAGTCATGTGACCATAGCGGCCACTTTTCCGCAGGGTCCCGAGGGCGCCAACTTAAAATTCGTTTAGTGCCGTAATTATATTTTTAATTTTTTTTTTTTTGCGTATTTAATTGATTTTGTTGATACTTTTTTCATTTAGGCTGTTTAAAAAAATTTCTTTTTTCTTTGCATGTTTTTTAAAGCAGCAAAAAAAGTTATCATTGTTGTGAAAGAAATAACCTAAACGTGGCGAGACTCCAAAATGTGTCGCTCGTGAAAACTGCAAAAATGGCGAGACCTCCCTTCTGCCCTTTCAAAACCCAAAACTCAAGAACAAAAATATTTCCGTAGTTCTAATTTGCACTTCTGTTCTAGTCGCAAATTTTCCACCAACATGCACGATTTGAGATGAAATCACCCATGTATACTCTCATTCATGGTGCCATAAAGGCAGCACTAGACTTTATTCCCCGAGCAAATGTGGAAAAAAAAAATAATGCAACCATAGAAAGAGGCATGTTAGGGCGCTTCAAATTTAAAAATAAGAAAAAGACTGGCATAGAATTTAGTAATATTTTAATTAAGAACCTCTTTAGTGATACTGCACCCACAAGAAAGAAAGGTGAAGGTTTTTCCTTCACTGTGATGCATCAGTGGATACTAACTATGCCTGTGTACAAAAAATAAAAAAGCAGCTTACTGGTACTGTGTCACTTTTCGGTGCAACGTTGGCAAGGCTAGCATAGCTCCCACTGTACCGTAACCTGAACTGTGAAGAGGGCCAACACCCTCTTGAAAACAAGGCCATAACTCTGGATTATCTGTGTCGCCAAGCGGAGGCCAGAGCGGGGCATAGAATGGACACAAGTGCTGCATCAGTGTTACACCTGGGGCCCGTGTTCTAACCAGCCCAGCACTGCCAAACAGAAGGTAAGAGGAGGGGGAATCGTCTGTTCGTCTTCCCTTTATTTTTCACCCCCCTCCCCTTTTTTTTACAGCATCGGAGAGACCATGCTACTGTTGCCAACGTAGCGGTAAAAAGTTTATGCGAAGTATGTGGATGGGGAAGAGAAACAAAACTTAAAACAATGCATGTTCAACTACCTCTTGGCAGTGAGTGCACTGGAAAACCAACTGGGTTCCTATGCACCTAGTTTCGGAACCTAGGATTCATTACAAACCCTGTACGAACAGCCGAACCATCGAAGCCACAGAGAAACGGCCCCCACCTGCATCGTGAGGCCCAGCTCCTCTATGTGCTTCTTGCCGGCGGGGGTCCAAGGGGGAGGGGTGGGGTCGTCCCTCCGGAGCAGGAAACGCCAGACGATGAACCCGGACTTGCCTTTCTCCGGCCAGTACTTCACCACCTGTGCACGCGATGGCCGTTAGCTTCGCTGGACTCGTGCTCCTTCGTTCGTACGCCGCCACACAGACCTCGTCCGAGTCCACCTTTCCCTCAACGAGGCCCCCCTTGTCTGCTTTTCCGTCGAACACTCGGTTGCCCGACCGTAGCGATTCTCGACAAGAGAGTAGTTAAACGAGGTACCGAAAAGACTGAAACCCGAACAATGGGATTCATTCCGGAGTGGTGAGCGTGTGAATGCCACACTGAGCTCCAGGGACGGCCACCTTTTGTACCAGAGCGTCACCCGTGCTTTGTTGTTTTCAGAGTCTTGGGCCAAAATGACCATGATTAGCTCTCCGTGTGCTCTGCAGGAAAGTGGACGGTCGGGCTTTATTCGTAACCGGGGCAAACAATAACTGTAAAAATATTACATGTTTTGTAAGTCTTTAGACGAAGGAAAGTCAGTTTACCTCGAAATGACATCCTATGCCTTGCCTCCCGAAAGACAACTTGGAAGACACTATGGATGCTAGGCAATGGCCTTTAGCATAGATAATGCAGTAGTCATTACACGAGTGTCTGCCAGCTCATAAAATCGAGAACAAAAAAAGTCGCCGCTTTGCAGTACTAGCATGGCAAAGGTAGCAGTAACACAAAATGTGGTGTGTCAGTGTTGAGAAACGGTGCACAGATGTATAGACTGGATAGCAAGAACCGTCCCTGTGTTATGCAAAGTATGCGTGCGAGCGTTCCTTGGATGTCTTACTTGTGGGCGCCATCTTTTGCGGTTGCAGCGTAACTGTGACTTTCTCGCAGTCTGTTGAAGTGCGAGATGCAGTAGACGGAACGTGCGGTAGACAGAACAACTAGAACGCGGCAGCAGAGCAGAGCTCTGGCACCAGCTCAAAGAAAGAGCCACCAAACACTCGGAAACCCGTTGCAACAAATTTTTTTTTTTTACTGCTTTTTTTTGCATTTTTTTTCTCTGGGGTAGCCCAGAGCGCACTCGTTTCATCGGAGCAGAGCGCCGCTGTATGTCTGACCATGTGACATTTTACCCCTGCTGCGAGTACCATGGAGGCACTCGAGGAAGAGGTTTGGCTGGCACTCATATCCAATCAGTGAATTAAGAAACAAACACTGCATCAGTGCTCCGCTGGCAGTCGGCCTGTCGACTTCTAATGCCTGGTACCTCACCGGATATGGTTAGGTACCAGCCACATAAAACATTCTGCATTAAAACACAATGTATTTCACGGGAGTTGGAGAAGTGCATAAAGAAGCGTTTTAGCGTGCAAATTTCATTAAAATGAGGTTTGAATACTTTGGAAAGGTGTAAAGTTTTCTTCGGAGTACACTGTGGGCAGGTCTGGCTGTGTATTGAGACTATGACTTTAGCTGGCGTACTAGTGGACTCCACCACTTTGCTATCAGCTCGACTACTGCCACAACCTGACTGAAGATTGACGGCCCACCTTGTAGATGCCGTCGTAGCGGCAGCCTTCTTCGGGGCAGTACTTGGAATGCTTGCGTCCCTTGTAGCTTCGCAGGACTCGCACGGGCTTCCCGGCCCGCCAGTCCTTGGCTTCTGCGCCGTCCTTGGCATTCAGCTCGGCCGCACAATTGCGCGCCAGTGACCTGCGCAACACGAGACCCACAATCTTGCTCCATCAACAAACAAGATCAGGCAGCAATTCAACAGTTACTTGTTTTAAAAGGTTGCTACGCTTCTTTTTCTCAATTTTAGGGCTATGATGGTGTTTAGTGAAGGAAGTGTCCCTGCATTACGAGGTGTTAGTTTTTCTTTCGATGCCTCTTATAGTTTAGTAGATATCTCATCTCAAAGTTTTGTTTTGGGGGTCTACGGCGAAACCAAAACTACCGGCTCGAGCATAATGGCAGCCCTTGTGATCAGCTGCATGGCCATCGTGCGACGCAAAGCTCGTACTGTGGTACCGCAAAACGTGCGACTGGCCTAGTTGCAAGAGCAGTTCCGATCAGTCAAGTAAGATGTTACGGATGTTTTACTGCTTTCGCTTCGTAGACATCAAACATCTGTAGCAAATATTAATAAACATTCATAAAGTTGCCGGCTGAAAAGCGAGTTCACCACAATGAACGCAAGCCCAGCGCAGGTTAAGAACGAGCCACCACTTATCTTCTAAGAAGAACTACCCTCTTGGTGGTGTGCAATGCATGTTGCAGAAGCACTGTGGAAGCTAATCATAAGCTCATGCTGAGCAGGAAAAAACTAAATTATGACCGCCAGTGAGTGCCTCCTTCGACACTATGACGCGCTTGAGCGAGCAGGGAGTCAATAATCTTTGTTCGCAACCAATGAGGATTGCTTAAAAAATAAAAAAAAATAGCAAGTCATGCCGAAAATAGGGGCAGGCTATCTTTTGAGGGTGGGGCATCTCTCGGTATATTACGGCAGTCTCCGTAAATCGATACGGTCTGTTGTAGAAGGAGTATGTTGTATGCAGTCAATGGTACAAATCGGTATGTTACATCCAAATGTCTGTTGTAACCAGGTATGTTGTAATGAGCTTAGACTGCATGTCACTTATTTTGGTTCGACTTTTGACCGGAGTTACAGTCTAAGCTCATAACAACATACCTGGTTACAGCAGCCATTTGGATGTAACATACCGATTTGTAAAGTTCGGTTGGTTTTCCTCCACATACCATTGACTGCATACAACATACTCCCTCTACAACAGACCGAAATCTTGGTCAAAATCAAGGTCTGTTATAACGAGCTTAGACTGTACCCTTAGAACTAAATATGCCACGCCACATCGTTGTCGCAATCTCAATCAGATGTTTCCCGCCTTTTCCTTTGCACATTCAAATCAACTGAACAAACCAGTAAAATTTGTACAGAGAGCTCATTAGGTGGTTGGGGCTTGAAAAATCGTTTGATCAGGGAACAGCTTGATCTGTCTTGACACAAAGAGTGCTGCGACGTCTGCAGATTTAGCTCTGAATCCAACTCGCGCTCATTGCCTTCTGCCGGGCTTTGGCCGTTCTTGTGGAGATGTGGAGCTTGTGCTGCAGATCTTAAGCTGCCCCAGAGTATCCCTTGTGCTTCCACCAAGCAGGATGGCTCGCTCACTTGTTGTACTTGGTGAGCTCCTGGTTGCAAGACTGCTCGGCTGTACGCTTGTTGCCCGACAGGTCGCGGCCCCCGCTCCCCGTGTAGAGGAACTCGTCACCGTCATCCTGCATACACAAACAACGGGAAATAAAATAAAATAAAATAGATTCAACCAGAACCTTAAAATCACCATTTTAGGGGAGAGCTGACATCTGTCACAGATGCTGTCAGTTTTAGAGGGGGCAATGGAAGCTGGAACAGTTTTACACTCTTTTGGGTAAGCACACTGTACAGGATCACTTTTGATTCATGAAAAGAGAGTGAGTGTGCAGGCAAGCTGGTGATAGTTAATCATGATGTTTAAAACCTGAGACTGTGGTGAGGGAATAAATAGGAAACTTTAAAGTCGAAGGAAAAGGCGCAGGAGAAGACGTCTCTTTTGGTATTAGTTTGTGCATAACGAGAGGTTCTCTGCATCCTGGCAGTGCAGGCTCTCCAGAGCTAGCTGCCTGCTATATGGGAATACTACATAGGCAAATTCATCGCTAGCTCAAGAAACCTCTCTTTGTTAGAGCCTCGGTTGTTTGAACTCTTTCTGTACCACACCCATTGGCCATCAATCTCCCGTGATCGATGGATTTCGCGCGCTGCCAGGATTGGAATTTGGCGCCTTGAACACATTGCACCATCTCGTGAATAGCCGAAGAACTACAGCTTCGATTTTGATTTCGTTTTGTGCTCTCTCCCAGGCTGGTGAGTTATCAGAAATAAATCTCTATGCGATGATGGCACATGTCAAACATGGCGTCCTGTTTTCACTAGGGATTGCTACCAAAATAGCCGCATTGCACCATATAGCTGCTTTTGCTGCTTGTTTGTTGGACGACAGCAGCAGTGAGGACTGTGGATGATGTTGGATCAATTGATTTGAGCTTCTGCAGCAACATTTCATCTCCGAGCTGCAGAATATTGACTGGTGCTCGTTGGAGATCGCCATCCGACGCTACGAGCCGATGGACCAATCAGACAGGGACAAAAGTGCGCCATCACGGTGTTCACCATGTTTCTATACATGCTCTATCACCACTGATCCAATTATAAACAGAAAAGGGCTAGTGACTTGCGTTTTTTATGCGGCTTGATCGATCTCATTACCTCGCGAGGTCAGCTGAAACGAAGTATAGGCTGTCCTGAGCCAGGGTACACATTTTTCGTGTGCTGCAAGCCATAAAAACATCAGAAGAGGAGTAGCCAGAGCAGTGCTATGAAGAACCAAGGTCTTGTGCAAAAATAAAAGTGTTCTGGAAGACATGCACCCCCACATGACAGCGTCTCTGAATGGCATGACACTGTGGGAGCACACATGCCGATAGACGAAAAAAAGACGGTATAAGCTGGAGCTTTCTAACTTACAGAAGTGATAGTGGTGTGTATTGGGGCACACTTTGTATTTTAGGACTTTTAACTTTACTTCTGCCTTTGCTGAGCGCACGGAACTGTCTCCTCCATACTCTATTTTCCCACAATATTAAAATACTCTTGAATAGTCACGCAATTCAAGAAATCTTGAGATATCGAGCCATCATCCTTATTATAAGTTATAATAGTAGAATTCAGTTCATATTGTTTTATATATCCCTCGTGTTAAAAGGACACTGCACTCCCTAAAAACATATTTTCGCCAACATATGGGTGGTGGGGTAAGTAGGAGAACACAGTGTCTACAACAGAACGAAGAAGAGGGATTCAGAGACGTCAAGGCTCTCGGGCTGGAAGCAGATAACCACGAAGATGCGCTACGTGCAAACGTTTATGTATAACCCACGCCCCTACAGTATGGTATTTGGTAACTTCTCTACATGGACATGTAAGTGAGCTGCTCCTGCATTGTTCAAGAGTCGAACAACCCAAACAAAGTACGGAGGACGAAAGTCTTCATGCAGAGTTCAGGCGGGCACTCACGGCGTCGTCTTCGTAGCCCCCGGAGAGCACGATGGAGTATGCTCCGTCGGACTCCCTACCGTGAATGCCGCCAACGGGAGGACGATGACAGCCGGACTCCGACACCTGCACAGTCCAAGCTCCATCATGTTTGTTGTTTTTTTTTTGTTTCACACGCTCTGCACTTTCAACACTTTGAAGACACGAGGAATGGAAGAATTTATAAACAAACATATCGCGATGGAGGTTTATCGCAAAGAAGCCACCGTGTAACGGAGCTTTTAGCTGCACGCCAAAAAACCCCACATTGTCTAAAATTATTTTCAGCCCTCTGCAGGGGCATGCCAGATGCCCTTTGTTGGTTTAGCGAGAAATGCCCAAAATTAGACTTTTATAAAAAAATACATACCGTAAAGTTCCGAGAGAACGCCCGCCCCCGAGAGATCGCTTATCCCGTTTTTCTGGCTAAATATCTGCAACATAAAAATTCCGAAAACTCGCCCACCCCCCGATTCCCGTCGGACGTCACGCAATGTCCGACGGGAATCGCATCAACCGCGCAATTTGCTGCACCGGCACGTCTGACAAGCGAGTTTATAGCGGGTTCCCGCGTTTTTGTCCGCGATCTGCGCACGCGATATTGGCTCCTGTAGCACGCGTGTTGTTCCCACGTGTATGTTGCACTGTGAAATGCGAATCTGCTGCGTCCGCAATCTGTGGTATCCGTTCCCGTGACATTCTCCTCGCTAGGGAAGAACCTTGTAGCGACTGGCAACAAGGCGCCGAAGAAAAAATTGACCGCATCTCCACGTGGTGAATGATGTTGCTTGGGGCGAAGCTCTGGTGGTGCTTGTCTGCGTAGACGCCGAGCCGCAGCATGCCGAGCCTTTTCATTCATGTCAGTAGGAGAATGTGTGGTTTTCTTCTTTTTCTTTTTTTAAGCAGACAGATGGGATGGCATCTCAGAACCCCCTACTCTTTTTTTTCTTCTTTTTCTTTGAGCCTTTTCATTCATGTCAGTAGGAGAATGTGTGGTTTTCTTCTTGGGGGGATCGGTGGCCGAGTGGGCTAGCGCACACCAGCTCGGAGCACGTGGAGCGAAAGCTCGCGCTGCAGAACCCAGGGATCCTGGGTTCAATCCCCACCCCTGCCCGTTTCGATCTGGATGAGCATCGTACCGGCGTGCGGTCGTGTATCACTACTGCGTGGTGCACGTTAAAGACCCCAGGCTAGCGGTTGTACCGCACTGGCTAAATTGCTTATCTACAGTGGGTAACAATGTCGCCATGTTCTGGCAGACTAAACTCCTGCTGTATGAACAACTAACGACTAATTTGTTTTGTTTTGGTTTTCTTCTTTTTCTTTTTTTAAGCAGACAGATGGGATGGTATCTCAGAACCCCCTACTCTTTTTTTTCTTCTTTCATAATTTTTTTCATCTTTTTGTTTTTTTCCAATTTTTTTTGCCCAACACGAGCACGTGAGCATGTGCTCACGTGCTCGTGAGCACGTGATCTCACGAGCAGAAGCACGAGCACCCGACGCCGGGCCTACGGCGGACGGCGGACGGACATAGCTAGCCCCTAAGGAGCTTCGCCCCTAAAAGACAGAGAGGCGCGTGAAAGGCGGCTCGTGGTTCCAGCTGCTGGAGTTCGTCGAACCAGCAGCTGGAACCACGAGCCGCCTTTCACGCGCCTCTCTGTCTTTTTCTTTGGCGCCTTGTTGCCAGTCGCTACAAGGTTCCCCCCCCTAGCGAGGAGGTCAGTGAGACGAGCGGTGTTGACGGTGTTGTAGCAAGTGTAGCAAAAACCTTTCCTAAATGTCTTCTAAGGAGGTGTTGGGTAGATGTACTGGCTTGATACGGTCTAGCGATACGACTTCCTTGCGACCTCTGATGGCCAGGGTGAATGTCTTTTCATTTCGTTCAAGCACCAGATAAGGTCCATCGTAGGGGCACTGTAGTGGGCATCTGACAGTGCCGTTTCGCACGAACACATGACTGCAACGTTCGAGGTTACGGCTTACGAAGACCTTGCGTGATTGTATTCTGGGTGCGGTTGGTTGCAGATTTTGTAAAAGTGACCTTAATCGGTTTGTGTAGCTCTCGCAGTACGTGTCGCTTGCGTTATGGGTGCTGTGAAAAAATTCGCCGGGTAATCCAAGGGTAGAGCCGTACACCAATTCAGCGGCGCTGCACTTTAGTTCTTCACGCAGGGAGGTGCGAATGCCCAAGAGCACTGGTGGTAGGACTTCGGTCCAGGATCTTGATGAGCCATGCGCTCGAATGGCAGCTTTCATTTGTCGGTGGAATCGCTCCACGAGACCATTGGATGAAGGGTGGTATGCCGTTGTTTTGATGTGGTGCATACCGAGTAGGCCTGACAACTTGCGAAATAAGTGACTTTCAAATTGTCTCCCTCGATCTGTTGTCACTGTTGTTGGTACACCGAAACGGCTGATCCACATCGAGATGAATGTCTGTGCGACTGTTTCTGCAGTCATATCCTTCATGGGCATTGCCTCTGGCCAGCGAGTGAAGCGGTCTACGCATGTGAGGATGTAACGGTAGTCTAGTTGAAGTTGAAGAATTAGTTGAAGGATCGTAACCTCTTCAAGTTTTTAGCGGATTCCCGCATTTTTGTCCGCGATCAGCGTGTGCGATCTCGATTCCACGCGAGTTGGTCCCGTTTACTATTGCATCGTAAAATATGATTCTGCCGCGTTCGCGATCTGCGGTATTTGTTCCCGTAACATATGAGTTTGTAGCGGATTCCTGCGTTTTTGCCCGCGATCTGCGCGCAATATTGGTTTCCGTGACAGACACGTTTGTAGCGGGTTCCCGCGTGTTTACTGCACCATAAAACTTGCATCTGCTGCGTCCGCGATTTGCGGTATTCGTTCCCGTGAGATGAGAGTTCTTGGTGGATTTCCGTGGCTCCTTAGCACCGTGAAATGCGTATCTGCTGAGTCCGCAACTTGCGATAGCCTTTCCCGTGACACAGGAGTTCGTAGCGATTTCCCGCGTGTCTATCGCATCGTGACACGGGAATTTGCGGTGTCTGCGATCTGCGGTATCAGTTCCCGCATCACATGGTTTGTAGCCGGTTTTTGATATAGTTTTGCTGTGGCGTCCCCAAAGATAGCCCACCCCATGTTTTTCACCATTTATCTCTTCATTTTGGGTGGGCATTCTTTCGGAACTTTACGGTAGTTGCAATGTTTAGAGTCCCCAATTCCTATTCTAATTCGCAAGTTCAATGCCCTATGGATGGCGGGGCGGTAGCTCCAAGATGGCGGAAGAAGCAAGGATAGATTTCAGGATTTTCAACGCGCCTGCTCGCCGGCGCAAGTAAGTGTTCTAAAATATTTATTTGGCTACAAATACGAAGCGGTCAGGGCATGAGCACATCACGGGTGATAGAGTGATAGAGATAAAGTGGCAAGCGGAGCAAAAGAATTCCAATTTTAATGCACTCGCTTTTTAGGGGCGAAGCTCCTTAGGGGCTAGCCATGTCCGTATGTCCGTCCGCCGTAGGCCGGTATCGGGTGCTCGTGCTTCTGCTCGTGAGATCACGTGCTCGTGTTAGGGCGAAACGGAGCAAAAGAATTCCTATTTTAATGCACTCGCTTGTTTCCGTTAAAACGGCACGATGCACAAGCATGTTGACTTCTAAAAGTTGCGAAGCGGAGCAAAAGAATTCCTATTTTAATGCACTCGCTTGTTTCCGTTAAAACGGCACGATGCACAAGCATGTTGACTTCTAAAAGTTGCGAAGCGGAGCAAAAGAATTCCTATTTTAATGCACTCGCTTGTTTCCGTTAAAACGGCACGATGCACGAACACGTGCCGTTTTAGCAGCAGCACCAAGCCGACAGTCCCTGCTGTCGTCTCCGCCGTCCCCCCTTCTTTGCTTCTTTCATCGTTCGTTCACAAGAGGGCGAGCGGCGAGCTGGAGTTGTGAATAGCGCGGCCCCCTGCCACCTACAAGTGGTCCACTTGGTCAGTGCACAAGACACTACACCACCCCAAGTTCGCACATGCCCGAGTTTCTATACCTGCGAAAACTTCCGAGGGAACGTCGTTCTGTTCGTGTGCACGCAATATCTCTGCAACAACCTAGCACAGAGAAGACGGCTCAAAGAGGCAACTTCCTACCTCACTCGCCTACTTACTCGACGCGACTCCTATCGTCACTGACGGCGTAAGGAACGCAGGGTGTAGGGGAGTCCTGGAGATACCTCGTTATCGCTGCGCAGCCAATGAGACTGCAGCATTAGCTGATAAGAACGAGGAAGAACGGATCACGAAGCAAAAAGCATGAGTGTGATAACCCTTGCATATCAAACTACGAAGAATACAATGTCGAAAACACTTTTTCGATTGAACCATTATTAGTGACTTCACAAAACATTCAAGTACAGTGTTTAATGCTTGGTGACCGAACAATAGTCGAGTTAAAAGTTTTCTAACACCTATACTGAAAAATTTGTCCTCAACACAGTACGCTTTGCACATTTAGCTGCATCTTGCAAAAAAAGTTACATTTCTATCTGCCCTAGATGCTGAGATATCCCTCCTGAAAATTTGAAAAGTATCCAAAATTCGTTTCATGAGAAAGGGCCCTTATAGTATCAACTTCAATTCAATTCCAGCCTGCATAGATATTATAAAGTGATATCATGGCTCAAATATTAATCCGAAAAATAAGAAACTTCGGAGACGAGAAGAAAAATAGCTTCAGGTTTCAAAATTGCCATTTCCCAAATTTTTAGGATTTTTTTTTGCTTCAAAGATCCACGTTTCCCCTTCAGCTGTCAGAAACTCTAGAAGGACCAGGGTTCTCCCCACAGTCGGTGGCAGTGGTTTTGCTGCCCACCATAACTACCCATACCTACTACGTCTAGCCTACCTCTATACTTTGCCTCCGTTGGACAAGACGACGCCGATTTTGAAAATACACGACGCCCCAGATTGTCGTGTATGGCAGACTTTGGTGGCACTAAGCAAGAAAACTGGGAGACCCGCGGACGATGTCAATGTTGCGTGGCAGAGAAAGTGCTGAGAACACCAAAAGTTGCAGATCCACCCTCCTCCTTCCCCCAACACCCTAGAACTTGTCAGATGTCAACATCTCAAAGATTCCCGAGGAAGAACTCAAGAAGGACTTACGGTGGAACCCCAATTATTCTACTTTCCCGACAATGCACAAAAAAGGGTCGCACAAATAAAACAAAAATGCGACGGCGACTTTGGTGTTGGGTTTTGCTTGGAAGATGCGGAACTTCGATGATTACTTCTACTCTAATAACTTGCTGAACTCTAAAAGAAGCTGAAGCCCCTAAATAAACGAAAAAGGAAATCAAAAGATTGCGCAGTAAAGGTTCTGATAAAACTTCATTCTCGCCTAACCCTATTATTAAAAAGTAATCGGTAATTTCCTTTCGAGGGTCACAACCTCTAGAAAACAAATGAATGATGGTGTACACAAACCTTCGAATGCCGTCAAAACAGGCCATCTCCACACACATCGGCACATGCAGCTTTCCATCTGCGACATCTTCGTTTTCGTCCGAAGTGTAAACATCGGGAAGTTTCTTTTTCAACGACTTCATTGAGTGAGACCTTATCACAGATGGCGACTTGATTGCCCGAGTTTGATCTATGAAAGTCACAATGAATGCGGAGTTCTAAACACTGCTGGCACAGCGATGATTGTAGTGGGGCCTGTTCTCTCCGAGGATTGGGGGTCCCTATTTGAGACGTATGTTAGTGCATACTGCAGAAGGACTTTGAGAGTGAAGCATGAGAGCAAGGCCAAGCAAAGCCAAGCAGGTTGCAAATTTTGTCGGCTGTACTTCCCTCTAAGTAAAGTATTCTTCTAGTTAAAGCACCATTTTAAAAGGTCCGAGCCATTCACCGATGCATTACTAGGCGCCAAACATTCCTTTGTATGTCAGTTACTGCTTATAAGGTCTGCAGGCCTCCAAACTGCCTTACTGCAGCAACGCCTAGACCGGGAGGAGTCTCTTGGCTAGTGAAGGGAGATGGGCGTTTCTCGAGATCAAAACGTTTGATTACCCCTGGTGTAGGGGAAAATGGAACCGGCGTCTTAACTTTCGAGCACACGAGAGATGGTGTTTCTCTCACCAGCATTTTCCTGTACGGCGAGGGAAGAGAAGGGGAAAGCTCCTGGTGAGATAAGAAATCGGACGAAAGCCGGAAAGGAAGGCATGACTGGAAGGAGGTGGAGGGGCAAAGGCAACCAAAGTAGGCAACACTGCTGGCAAAGATTTTCAAATGAAAAACGAACATCCCCCTGGGGAAGGAGAATGCTGCAGTCTGTCAGCAGCTTCATCAGTCCAGCCTCCTGGGAAAGAGGAAGAATGCTGCAGTAGCTTCGTAAGTTTGGTTCTCGGTGAACCGCCCGGACCGTCGTGCCATGCATATGCATGCATAATTGCATGTTTAGTAATCCAAACTACTAATGCAGTGGTTCTCAAAGGGGGGTCTGCGAAGCCCTGCCTCATTAGTCAAGCCCGGCAATAAAGGCTGCAATTTTTTAGATTGAGAAGAAATGTATTAAGTTGAGTTTTCTCGTGTGTATGTCAATGAGAGAAGCCTAGCCCTTACTTATAATGGTTTATTAAATAATTATCATAATTACCCTCTACCTTTCCCTTCCCCTCACCGCGAACGGGGTCCCCCATCATCTCCAGCGATTCACAAGGGGTCCGCGAAACATCAATGGTTGAGAACCATTGTTCTAATGCATTGTTTCTATGAGAAGATCGCAGGGTAAGCACTAATTTGGCTCGAAATGCAGGACACCGCATAAACCAGGCAAACATACCGTATTTACTCGATTCTAAGCACCCCCTTTTCTTCACATCCGCAATGTTCAAAGAGGGGGGGTGCTTAGATTCGGAATATGCCCCGAAAATATGAAATTCGCGCAAGAAATATGAATGTATTATAATCAAAATGAAAGAATAAATGTTCTAAAGGAAATAAATAAAGTAAAGACTGGAGGGTAGCCCGCTTGCCATCAGTTTGCACCACGGTCGACTAGTCGCTCTCGCGACTAGTCTTTCGAGGATGATGTAGGGCGCAAGTTTAAGACCGTCGGCTGTGATGCACAGCACTACGGTCACCCTTTGCTTCTCATAGCCTGTTGTACGCACTTTCACTTCTCGAGCGCCTACTTCGTTCACGGTGCACGTCCTTGGCATGTCGATGTACACAGGGGTCTCATCGGCATTGCCGATCTGCTCGAGTCTGTAGCGAGATTCGTGACGCAGCTTCATCACATAACGTTGGAAGTTGACAAGCTTGTCCTCGAAGTCCACCGGTAGCTTCTGGACCACTGTGGTGCGGCGTCTCAAAGAGAAACCGTTCCTCTTCATCATCCGCTCCACCCAGCCTCGGCTTGCACGGAACACCGCACTCCGAACTGTTCAGCAGCGTCGTGATTTCCGTTGTCTTCCGCGTAAGAAATAACCATTCTCTTGAACTTCATCGTGTATGAAGTTCTCTTCGCACTCATGATGGACGACTTCCGCAAACCACGTGCACACAGTGAACGGAATACGATTGCGAGGCCAACTGCGGACGAATAGGCTTAACAGACTAAACAACCGACTGCAACAAGCGCAAGGAGACCAAACAGACAAAACATCTTCGATAGAGGGTACGGCCAGGCGGCCAGGTACGGCAACGCACCCTCTTTCGCAACCTGCACGGATGCGAAAGTGGAAAATGGCGGTATATGCTGCCATCTATTAACTGACGTTGAAACCAAGCTCAAGCGGCCGTTCGCGACTCCGGCGCTCGGCGATAGCGGCGTCTCCGATCTCAAATTTCTTGTTGGGAGGGGGGTGCTTACATTCGCATGCAAACTTTTTTTCAGGTGTTTATGTTTGAAAGGGGGGGGGGGGGTTGCTTAGAATTGGGGGGTACTTAAAATCGCGAAAATATGGTAACGGGAGTTCCACTGTAGTGTCAAACAAAGACGGGGTCCAAAGGTCTTAATGTAAGCTTGACCAAAATCTAATGAATATCAGAAAGATTCAACTTTCTTCCACCAAACATTCTCTCACACTGGAGGGGTGCTTTTTCCCTTTAGCTCTACAGCAAAGCGAGATATGCACAAGTGCAATGTCTACTAAGTGGCAGTAGCATAGCCAGGAATCTATTTCGGGGAGGGCTGAGGCGCCTGGGATGTCCACGACTCAGGGTTTGGGGCGGCAGTTCAGGGGGTCGGAGGGGTGGATCAAAGTGCATGTGTTTATTTTAGAATCAGCTGCATTTAAAAGAGGAGGGGGGGGGGGGAGGCTATGCCATTGCTGTATCTGTGTTGCTTCTCTGCAATACATGAGTGCATGGTAAGAAGAGGACTTAACGGAGCATACTAACCTGCCTCAAGGGACCACTAACGTGGGAAACGTGAAATTTCCAAGTGCCGTCAATGTTCAATTTAAAAATCAAATGGAATATGGGTTATTTGAAACGCTTCGAAGCATGTGTAAATTCACACAAGCCTGTCATAACGATTTGGCAGTGAAGCGGGGCCTGAACTTTTAGTTTCGCTACTGAGAAAGTGAAATGAATTTTCAAATGCAATGCTGGTGCAAATTCCTTGCATTATAATGAGATGCATCAAGATGTGACAGGGTTTGTAGGGAGGTTCCTTCGTAAAGGATACACTTCCGGTGAAGGAGAAGGGTTATGAAGCTGACACAAGACCGTTGCAAAAGTCCCGAGCTCCTGCGAAATGCTAGAGAAAATGACATAATTCTATTTCTTGCAAAATGCAGAAACAAAAACCCATTTCGTTCTTGTACGTCATACATGGGTAAGTTACTATGACAATGTAATTTAATTAAAATTACAAATACTTTGCTTTAAATGCAGTAAATTACAATTAGAATTTTTAGCATACAAAAAGTAATTAATCAAATTATACATAACTTTTAGAAGGTGATGTAATAATTTTGCAATCACACTTTCTTCGATAGCTGCTTGACTTCAATTATGTAGATGCGATCAAATTTTTCCACACAGAAATGTATTTGTCTATTATTACCACACAATGCGTGTTACGTAATGAAAGTCGACCGGCAGCTGCCAGCTGAATGCTGGCGCGTTAAAGGGACAATGAAGACGATTTTATTTAATTTTTTTGAATGGTGTTTTTATGCTTCATGGGAACATAGCATGGTGCCCAATTTTTTGTAGACATTTGTGACGCGTATTTCTGTGCCTACGAAAGAAGTAAAGAAACCGAAACTGAACAATCTCCATTCTCGTTTCTGGGCCTCCGAAAACGGAGGTGACGTAGGGAGTGACGTCAAGTGTGAATAGTCGGTATCGGTAGTATTTAGGAGATCGAGACTCTGGTAACCGCGGTGGGTTATAGCAGCGCGGTTACGCGGTCGTTTCGCCGAATCTGTCAACATGGACGGCAATGCCGCTCTCGCGAGCGAGTTCGAGCTTCCGTTCACTGACCGGACACCAACGGAACGGGAGTACGTGTGTGGCGGACCCGACGGAGACCGCCCAGCCGGCAATGAGCGGCCCGCACGCCGAAGGACGGACGCGAGGGACATGCCGAGGGGAAAGCGGTAGCGATCCGGCCGTTCCGGGATTCGGTTCCTCCGCGGACGTCCTCTTTTCGTCGTCAAAGAACACGAACAGTAACCCACACGTGAAAACTAGCGTCGCCCGAACGAATACTGGTCTTTAGTCGACCGTTAGAACAGCCATCTACAGCTACCATTTTGCAGAATCCTTCGAGTACCGTGTTCTTTTTTTTTTTTTTATTTTATTTTGGTTGCCCATAGTTGCTCGTTGCCCGTTTCGCGTCCAGCGTAGCAAAGAAAAAAACAATTATGCTGCTTTATTTATGGTTTAGTAATCATTTCCGGTCCGATTTATACTTTTCGTGGTTATTCAAGCGGAAATTAGAACAGTATTCCTCAAAATCGCGAACCAAAACGTGACCGAGGGCACGTTTCTCGTTTCGCCCAATCGCTGACGCGTCTTTTGTGACGTCGCGCTTCTTGGCCCCGCATAGGTCACGTGAGCTCCGCTTCTCCTGGCTTCTCCCGCAACTCTCGGGGCGTCGCCCCAGTCGATCCCGGTGCGATTATTACCGCGTCTGTTTAATTGATTTGCGCGGCACACAAGCGCCGGTTTCGGCTGAAATTTGGGCAACGTGGCCTGAGACGTGCCTGGAACTCAGTTCAATCGCCAAAAAGGTGTCCGAAATTGCCTTCATTGTCCCTTTAAAGGGGTACTGACAGGTCAAAATTATATTATTTTTTTTATCATCCGAAACGATTGAAAACGATGCCTGGACATTACCCTCAAAATTCGAAACTTGGGAACTCAGTATCAGTGAAGTAAAAAAAACAATTTCCAAAAGCCGAATTTGAAGTTCCCGCGCAATCCGCATTAGGGCCGTGACGTCAGAGATTGAGTCGTCCTGCTACTCAAGTTTCTCTCACGCTTCCGAACCGCCGCGACCCAAAGTGTCGTGTTCGCCCGTGCCGCACGTACAACCGCTCTCCCCCTTGCGTGCCGCCTATCGCTGTGAGCAGACGACGCTTCACTTTCGAGTTTGAAATTCTTTTAGAGCCTTTTCAGCAATCTCAAATTCTTTGAAATGGCGCAAGGTCGAAGAGAATGCGCAGTGGACTTCTTTGAGCGACAGGAGGGGCCACATCGCGCCGGTCCCACTTCGTTGGCATCGCTGGTTTTGCAAATGAAGCCGGAGATGGCGACTCGGGTATACAGGCCCCTCCTCTCCCTCTCACGCGATGCCCTAATTGGGCGTTCAAGGAATAAATAAACAAGTCATCTTGCCTGCAGCCTGAACTTCCAGCAGGAGCCCACGGGGATGTTGGGCAGGGGCCCGTAGTGGTTGGGTGGCACGAGGGTGCATTCCTTGGTGCGCCCCGCACAGGCCATGCCCCGTCCCCAGTCCCTGGCCGCCTTGGGGGCTGCAGACGGCAGCTTGGCCTTGCGCTTCGAGTCCTTCAGCCCTTCCCCGGGCTGCACCACCTCAGACGTGTCCGTCTTGCACTCCGGGCAGAACCTGGGGCCCCCAAACTCCCACATTGACGGGTTTCCCCCGACCGCATTGGCGGGGCCACGCTCCGTTTGCCGCTAAGCCGACGGTGCGGCGGAAGCCACGTGCTCTTTCATCGCCCGACCCTCGGTTGCACAATCGTAATGTGCAAGATTGATGGTTAACTAGTTTATGCAGCGCATAGCTTCCACCAGACTGTCAGCATAGTGGATATCCAAGTTTGGCGGAGGAAGCCCATGTAACGCCGCTGATAACGAGAAACAATCACGTTGCGTCATAGATTTTAAATTTCTCAGTTCAAAGAAAGAATGACAGTAATGTACGAAGCATCGAATGGTGCTTCTATGATCACAAACTTATTTTTGGTGAAACTGTACCGACATGTCAAGAAGCTGTTTTGGGGCATTCCGAACACACGACGTGGCAATATAGCATAAAAAGAAGATTTATCTACAAATTTTTTGGACTCGCGTAAGGCTTTGCCCAAGCTACCTAAAGCTTGCTTGACTTTGCTAAATCACGATTCATTCTTTTTTTTTAAATGGGGAGTTTAACTTCTTTTATATTTTTTTATGGTAGAATAAGTAAATGGTGGAATAGGTAAAATCTTTTTGCTGTAATGAGCTTCTAAGTAATGCTAAGCTAACTATAAGATACAGTAGAACCTCACTTATACGTTTTTCTGGGGACCGCGGAAAAAAAAAAGTATCATCCGAGAAAACTTAACAACCGATAACGCACTTGGGGGGCTCTACATGAGATAGAAATTATATCTCAAAAATCATTATACAATGATTTATTTTATGTGTGCTTACAGAACTGTTGAGGACTCAGACGCGTTCACAAAAGCGCCCTGCCGCTTCGAATTATCGTTAAGCAGTAAAAGCAGTTTTTCCAGGAGCCGCAGTCCTCTCTCACTCTCCGCGGAGTCGTGAACATTTACGTAGCGGCGCAAGGTGTCCAACACAATGATTGCGTCCGCAAACGTGGGCGCAGCATAACCGTTTGCTTCTCGCTAATATCTTTATCATTTTCTTCGTTGTCGGCAGTAGTGAGGTCGCCCACAATGTCCGCCATGCTCTGCGGTTCAGAGGTAACAACGCTGTCGTCAAGCGACGCATATTCACAGTAGGTGATGCTGTTCAAAGTTGACGGCGCGAGTCCCAGGTCTCTCGCGATGTCAGATCTCTTCCGGCTAGGATTGCGATCCACCGTCTGAAGTATATCAAACTTCTCTTCAAAAGAGAGTGCCTCGCTTTTTTGCGATACCATGACCGTCGTCAATGGGTGCAAAGCGCACGTACTCCGAAACATTACGCTTCACGCAATCGAGCGGAATAGAAACTAGAAGCGCAGCGTGCCTGCGGGTGCACCTCGTGCCAGAGGAAGAGGACAGATGAAAGAGAGAGCAAAAAAGAATGAGCGTTCGCTGCCTCGCCAGCCTCGCTCCCTGTCCGAGCAGCGCTCCAAGGTCACACGCGGGCAAGATGGGAAGCTGCAGTAGAGCTCAGCAAAGCCCAGCGAGGTGACAGAGAGACGGAAGAGGGGAAAGGAGTAAAGAAAAGAAGGGTGCCTGCGTGCCCACGCGTGCCGTGCGACCCGAATTGCATGGTTCGGCTTTGCTCCGCTAGCTTCGCTTCGAAGCCAGCGTGGCGGCCTGGCGCTCGGCGCGCCGCGATGCCAACACTTTTGGACGTAACAACCGGGAAAGCAAATGTAACAGGCAGGAAACTAATACATGTATCTCTATGGAAGTAAAACGGGACCGGCGTTTTGGAACGTATCGGGTGGGAAAATGTATCAACCGAGGACATATCAACGAGGTTCTACTGCAACTTCATATCCCAAATCATTGCCCCCACCATCGCCTGGAATTCATAAAAATCCAGTAAAAAAAACATCCAGACAAAGCTAGAAAACACTGTTTTCTGTACGTATCTAGCATAGCTAGAAAGGAAGTAGTCGCCAACCGATGCTTTGGACGGCGGAAGTTCGGACATGCTCGATTATTCGGAAAATTTTAAGGAACCGTCACTCACCCCATAGAGTAAATGTGTAACAGTGACTGAAAATGTGGACAATATACACCTCGTAGCTCGATTTTTCTCACTTTTTAGCGGCCACCATACCGCCAATGCGAAAAAAACCGCTGCCACGTTTGTTTCGGTTTGGACCGCAGCCTCGACACCGCTTTCTACGTATGTTCTATGCCAGGAGGCACTGTCCATGCAATACAGAAACTGGATTGATGCTATATTCGGAATCATCGCCTCTTTTTTGGGGTTATCGACGTTGATTTGAGTGGCACTTTTGTTTTGTGCTGTTCATGGAAGGATTGTGGTCGTCTAAAGGTGTGGGCATTGTCCGCTGCCATTCTACACGTGTCTCCTGCCATCGTCTCGCACCGTCAAATTGCACCGACTACACGTTCGGCCTCATTGTCTGCGTGAACGGGTAGGTTCAAGTCTGACTTTTGTTTTGCACTGTGCCTCTGGGAAGCCCGTCGAATCCACCGAGATTGTGGTCATTCAAACGTTGGGGAACCACTTCGACGTTTGCCGCTGT
The DNA here is from genome assembly GCA_013358835.2 of Ixodes persulcatus. Lineage (NCBI taxonomy): Eukaryota > Metazoa > Arthropoda > Arachnida > Ixodida > Ixodidae > Ixodes > Ixodes persulcatus. The sequence goes on along the minus strand of JABSTQ010010707.1, from coordinate 34,642 downwards.
TCTTTGTTTATATTTTCGTGCATGGACAACTTGGCGGACGCTGTCGTGACATTCGAGAAGTTCACGATCGTGGACAGTGCACTCCGTGCAGGCCATCGTGCAGCCATCCAACGCGGACCACCGAAATGCAAAACAATGTGATTGCAAAGAGGCGAAAGGCACGCCCAGCAAGCTATCGACCTGTCCCTGCAGCCATTTAGTATATAAAGAGCCAATACAGAAACTTTATGGTTGAAATTACTTTTTCGGACTGCTCGTTGGTTCGGACTTTCTAGAGATCCCAATCGCATCCGAATAATCAGTTAGTGAGTGTACACTGAACTTGAAACTGTTCGATATCCGAAACACTCGCGAAACAATGTTGTACTATCGCACAAAATCCGATGCTTGTGTACACACGACGAACAGCCTCGACACGTTTCGTATTCCCACACTGCCGACAGACCGCTGTAAACCTGAGCCAGCACATATTTGCTAGTCAAGCTGGATGCACATCATGTACACTCATAAAGTCGTTCCCAACACTGCAAAGATTGCGCCACTCTGCGCTCACTCCTTAGGAATTCTATTCCGCAGGTGCCCGCTTGGGTAACTCGGTCGGCCCGTCGGAAAAGCACTCAGTGGGCGCCAGTGGGGGCATTCATAAGGGCTAGGGAAGGTGGCAAGAAGGGAAAGGTCTTGTGCCATTCGCACGCCCACATTTCAAAGGCGAGACTAATAACTTGGGGGGAACCCCCACCCTCTTCCCCCCAGCTATTACTCTCGTCATTTAAATTGAAAACAATGAAATTAACATTTTTCGGAACACGGTTGACCTAAATTAGCTGTATATCGACAAAAAGTAGATAGCAGCAAGGCAGGTGCCATGGTACGGTTTGGTGCAAATGCAAGAGCATTTCAATCACTACACGGGATGACCCGTTCCTCATAAATCGCGAGTTAATCCGGAACTACCGTAAAATCCCGTAAGGGCGCCCTCCCCCGAGAGATCGCCCATCCCGCTTTTTTGGCTACATATCTGTAACATAAAAATTCCGAAACATCGCCCACCCCCCGATTCCCGTTGGACGTCAAGCGATGTCCAACGCCGACGGGAATCGCGCATCAACGGCGCGATCGGCGGTACCGGTGTGTCCAAGAAGCGAGTTCATAGCGGGTTCCCGCGTTTTTGCCTGCGATCTGCGCGCGATATCGGCTCGCGAAACACGCGAGTTCTTCCCGCGTGTATATTGCATCGTGAAATGCGAATCTGCTGCGTCCCGATTTGCGGTATCTGTTCCCGAGTTCGTAGCGAATTCCCGTGTTTTGTCCGCAATCTGCGCCCGCGATATCGATTTTTAGCTGTGCATCGTGAAATGCGATTCTGTTGCGTCTGCGATCTGCGGTATTTGTTTCGTAAATGCGAGTTGTAGCTATTTCCAGTGTTTTTGGCTCGCGAAACACGCGAGTTGTTCCCACGTGTATATTGCATCGTGAAATGCGAATCTGCTGCGTTCCCGATTTGCGGTATCTGTTCCCGAGTTCGTAGCGAATTCCCGTGTTTTTGTCCGCAATCTGCGCCCGCGATATCGATTTTTAGCTGTGCATCGTGAAATGCGATTCTGTTGCGTCTGCGATCTGCGGTATTTGTTTCCGTGACATGCGAGTTCGTAGCGTATTCCCGTGTTTTTGTCTGCGATCTGCGCGCGATATCGGCTCGCGAAACACGCGAGTTGTTCCCGCGTGTATATTGCATCGTGAAATGCGAATCTGCTGCGTTCCCGATTTGCGGTATCTGTTCCCGAGTTCGTAGCGAATTCCCGTGTTTTTGTCCGCAATCTGCGCCCGCGATATCGATTTTTAGCTGTGCATCGTGAAATGCGATTCTGTTGCGTCTGCGATCTGCGGTATTTGTTTCCGTAACATGAGAGTTCGTAGCGTATTCCCGTGTTTTTGTCTGCGATCTGCGCGCGATATCGGCTCGCGAAACACGCGAGTTGTTCCCGCGTGTATACACGAACTCATCTCTGTGACGTCACGGCGCGGTGGTGGCGCGTCGGTCGCACTTCCGGTCTGGGGCTGTGGGCAGAAGTCCCCATGCCAGACGTGTATTCCTGCGTTGTTTTGAAAGGAACCAGACAAAAACCTGCCTTCTCGTCAAAATGCTGCGACTGGGGCCGTACCAAAAGTGTCGAGAAAGGTTTGAAGGTCAGTTTTCACGTGCTCGGTTCGTCCGAGAATCTCGATATGTGCCGTGAAAAGGGGAAAGCAGACGCCGTCGGACAACGATTGCTTGGGCGGGAAGCACTTTGGGTTGAATTCACGGATACTTGCGGTCATCAGATTTATTTGTTTTGTTCCAACATGAACGCCAGAAAACTGTCAAGTTGTGCGGACCACCTGCGGGCTACGTTCAGTGCGTCTTCAAGTTCAAACGGCCGCCTGATTGTTCGAATTGTCGTCTGCTCTTTCAAACGTTTCTGCTTGTCGTCTGCTCTCTTAAGGCTGAACTCCATGGGACGAATATGCTGCGAAAAACCGACGAATTTTGGCCGGCGGCTTTTGCTCTGCGCGTGGAATCAACACAGTGGCTGCTACGTCGCGCGCAAAACGAGCGTGCCGTCGGGCGGCGTTCGCCAGTTATTCGTCACATAATTCGCTCCATGGAGTTCAGCTTTTAGACGACGCCGGTCCGTAGACCAAATATTGGCCCGGTACTTGCGATAAGAAGTGAGTGCAGGCCTCAAAAGACTTAAATTTGAAGGTTGGTAAGCAGGCTCGATGTAAACAGTAGATAAAAGGAGATGTTGGTCATTGTTACCAGTGACCAACACCGACTTGTTATGCCTAATTCAGTTGGTCCGATTCTGCTTGCGATTTTCAGTATCGTCGTCGACCATCTCAGCTACGGTTCACGCTTTTGCAGCCCGAGCAGCGTCGCGACTGAAAATTCCGAGCGAAATCTTATCATGCGAATCAGGCTTTAGCGTACAATCTGCGGCGTCCACGCGGAATGAATCGCCACATGTCACATTATTAAGTGAAGTTTTGCGGTGTAACGAGCCTCGGTAATTTGCTGACGCCGCTCAAGATAGTCAGACATCGCCAGGAAGACGTAGAACCAACAATTCGAACGCGAAAAAGGGCAGGGGGACTCACACCAACGCCGACAGCTTCGCATTTCAATGGTTTGTTTATGGGCGACCGCGAACTTCTTGCCCACACCCCCATCGCGCATGCGCGGCGCCGGTGGCGTCCGCTAGGGGCGCTCCGGGCGCTCCGGTTTGTTTGTAAACATGAGTTGGTGTATATTGCATCGTGAAATGCGAATCTGCTGCGTTCCCGATTTGCGGTATCTGTTCCCGAGTTCGTAGCGAATTCCCGTGTTTTTGTCCGCAATCTGCGCCCGCGATATCGATTTTTAGCTGTGCATCGTGAAATGCGATTCTGTTGCGTCTGCGATCTGCGGTATTTGTTTCCGTAACATGCGAGTTCGTAGCGTATTCCCGTGTTTTTGTCAGCGATCTGCGCGCGCGATATCGGTTTCCGTGACAGGCAAGATTGTAGCGGGTTCCCGCATCTTTATTTCACCATGAAACTTGAATCTGCTGCGTCCGCGATCTGCGGTATCCGTTCCCGTGAGATCTCGGCGGGTTTCCGCGAGTCCTTCGCACCGTGAAACGCGAATCTGCTACGTCGGCCACTTGCGGTGTCCTTTCCCGTGACACAGGAGTTTCTAGCGAATTCCCGCTTGTTTATCACATCGTGAAATGCGAATTTGCCGTGTCCGCGATCTGCGGTATCAGCTCCCGTGTCACGTGGTTTGTAGCGGGTGCCCCGACGTTTATCATTAATTTCTGATAAAGTTTTGCTGTGTCATCCCCAAAGATAGCCCACCCCATGTTTTTCACCATTTATCTCTTCATTTTGGGTGGGCGTCCTTACGGGATTTTACGGTAATCATCTAGGCGACGAAACTGAGTGTTTTCTAAATCCAGCCTTCACGAAATCAAGTTCCGTTTCCGCAGGATCCCGACTGTTGGTGACGTAGTCCGTAGCCACTCCTGGACCACTTCTAATGTGTGGGCAGTATAGTTGAGTGTGCTCGAGTATGTTGCGCTTTCCCCCGACCACTCACGACGAGAGAACACCAGGTGGCCGCGGAGCACTCTCGATCCGCGTACAGTTGAACCTCTATTTAACAAAGTCGGTAAAATCCGCAATTCACTTCAATACAATGAAATATTGTTACATCAAAATTTGGTTCCTAGCACGTAAAAAATCAATGAGATGTGTTACGGGTGCAAACACTCACCAGAAGCGATCTTTATTTGCGATAAAAGTAGTCCGTGACCTTTGCCTGAGATTTCTGCGACATTAAAGAACCCATGAAACGAATTTGGGGCTGGAATAAATCAATTTATATTGGGATTTTACTAATAGCACATAGTTCAGTGGACCAAAAGAAAAAACGTAGAAAGTCAAAAGCCTGGCTTTCGGTACGAGAATTTGAAAACACAGCGGACTATTTCGTACCTCCTTCCCTTAGTAAGCTCTCTGCCTTTTCACAGTGATACATCCGCAGACCCCGCAGCGCGTCACCGGGCCCCCGCAGCGCGTCACTGGGCCCAAACGCACAACACACGGCACCGGACCTCACTTAATCCCTTCACCCCTAAGCTGACATTGTGGTGGAAGCTACGCGCTTGCCGGACCAATCAGCCGCCTCCCTTTCATCACCAGACCTCATTCTCTGCACGTGGGTATGCAGCGAGAGCGTGATCACGTGGAAAAAGCGTGGCTGGTCCAAGGAGCACATAGCTTCCACAGCACTGTCAGCTTCGGGGTGAACGGGGTGGGGAAAGCAACTTTTGTCTGAATTTTGAGCGACGGGCTAATCTTCTAAGGGGAGAAATGGATGTGCCCGGGAGCACAAACGAGATTCCGAGCAAGAGGAGCCGCCCCCCTTTCTGTCTTCTTGAACTGTTTGGTAGAATGCGCGATTTATGAGTTGAGGAGGAAAGCTAAACAGGAAAAAGTTGGAGAAGCGTTTCATGACTCCTTTAATATCGGCGTCACTCGGCGTTCGAACGCCCACAGTGCATGCACCGCATCTGATTGCTCATGTGCACTGGTGTACCACCTCAGCACGTCAACTGCGTCGAGCACCTCACGGCTGCTCGGCACCTCGCAAGGCTCTCCGGCATCTGCATTACTGTCATCGTCTTTCGATTCGCCGCGCAAGTCCTTCACGATGGAATCATCGGTAACTTCTTCCGTCGCGATGGCCCACAAGTCCCCATAGAGAAAGTCCTCCAGAGCGACACCATCTCAACCGACTTTGTCAGTGTGAAGGAACTGCCATGCTCCCGAAAGAGCCTCTTGGTCTTGCTCGTCTTCTTCCAGGAGAGCTTCTTGGCTTTCATCGCGCTCACTTTCTCTGAGAATGGTAGAGGGAGGATGAAGCTTGTTTTTTTGGTTCCACGCTGTCCACTTCCTCGAAGGCACTGGCTGCGGGTGTTTCGAATCCAGCTTTCCTGAAGCAGTTCTTGATGGCCTCCTTCACTGTGACCTTCCACGAAGCAGAGACCATCTCAAGGGCTTGAAAGATGTCCACTTTCATTTGGTGCTTCAAGCAAAGATCGAGCAGAAGCTTGTCAATCAGCAGCCGCCGATACGAGCACTTAACGCTTTTAGGGGCGAAGCTCCTTAGGGGCTAGCCATGTCTGTATGTCCGGCGCCCGGTGCTCGTGCTCCTGCTCGTGAGCTCACATGCTTGTGAAGAAAAAAAAAAAAAATGATGAAAAAATGATGAAAATATGTTTGCGCAGTCGACAGGATCCGAACCTGTGTGGGGAGACCCCAATGGATTTCTAGTCCATCGCCTTAAAGGGGCGATGCAACAATTTTTGTGCTTTGCGCAAATACCGCTTAGAACGGATCCCTGACGTTAATGACCTATGAAACACGCGTTCGTTTTTCAGCCCACGCAATAGAAGTCCCGGAAAAAAAATTATAGAAAAACGAGCAGCGTTCACCCCCTCAACTCGCAGCCAGAACAAGCGGCCACGTGATCTGGAGCCGATTATATGCCGCCAATGTTTATCACAGCCACGCGCCGGGGTTGGCAAAGCACAGGACACGCGCCGAGTTCCAGACATTGTTATAGCTCGGCTATTGTCGTCGTTGCGGCGATTGGACACGGGCCACTACCCGAATGCTTCTCGTGCTAGTAATTATCACGAGCCCAAATCGAGTGTCCACGCAATGCTCGGGTCCAATCTATGAACCACATTCAAATATCGTCATATGGGTGTACTGCGATCCCCGCGTTACGTCATCAAATTTTGACAAGGAGAGATTGAATGAAAATGATCACTTTTGTCCTTGAAATTACACCGCAACAAAGGCGTTTCTTGGCCAGTGGCGTTGCGTGAGAGTATCCTTGAGTCCCACTAGTGCCAGTAAGCTCGTGTAAATTTAAAAACATTCCAATTAAATATCGTTGCATTGCTCCTTTAACCACTCGGCCACAACTGTGGGACGAGTAGGGGGCTCCGAGATGTGGTAGTAACTCAAGTGCTAGGGATGTCATGGATGAAACGTTGCATGTAGCCGCTCAACGTCTACAGGAGAGGGCGCTGAGGTCAAATGCGTATATAATCGCGTTAAATTTTGCATGTATTGGCTCAACGTTTATAGACGAGAGGGCGCTGTGGTCAAATGCTCAAATGCGTATATAACCACGTTTTTATGATGGCCTGGTCGAGCAGCTAAATGAGCGACGTGCATTTGGACAGGAGGAACTTCAGCTCTACGTTGGTCAATTCCAGGTCCTCAATGTGGTGGGCGGAACAGTTGTCGAGCACCAGGCACACACTGCGGCCAACATCCCTCATCTCCTCGTCAAACTTCTGGAGTCAACCACGGAAGATGTCGTGGGCTATCCACGCCTTCCGAGTTCAAAGTGTATTCGATCTGGGGCTCTCAAGCACCTCTAAAGCATCGCGGCTTCTTGCTCTTCCCAATAATAAACGGCAACCGCTTATCACTGCCGTCCATGTTCACGCACATCAGAACTGTGATCCGCAGCCTGCTCCGTTTTTCTCTGTGGCAGCGGTCTCCTCCAACAGCCAGCACCCGTTTCGGAGAATTTGGAAGAAGAGTCCCGTTTCGTCTGCGTTGTAACATCTGCCGGCTGATAGCTTGTCAGGATTCCTGGCATCTCTTTCTCGAGCCAAGCAGCAGCTTCAGGTGCGTCGGCCGACACCGACTCGCTGCTCACCATCTTCCCAACCATCTTGTGCCAAGCCTTGAACCGGTGGAGCCATCCACTGCTTGCTTTGAAGTCATTGCGATATAACAGGCCTCTGAAGTCCTTCGCCTTCTGCTTTACGACAGCACCACCCAATGGAACGTCTCATGCCCGGGTATCCCTAAACCACGAGAAAACTAATTTGCCCTCGTCTGGGTAGGTGGCGGGCTTCAGCCCTTTTCGCTGGGCACCAAGGATACTCTCTTTTGCTTTTAAAATTGTTGAAAGTGAGCTCTGCAGTATCTCAAATTGGGCCGCAACATCCTTCTTTTCGCCATTCGAAATGGCTTGCAGGATTTTTCCCTTCTCTTCAAGTGAAAGCAATCTGCGTTTACCACCACTCATGGGGGCAAAGCACGTGAGAGTGGACAAAGTATGTACAGTCGTACGAGCGAAGCGAAGAAAAGCAAAGCAATAAAACGAGGCCTAAAGACGGACTGGAACGCCCGGGCCTACACGGAATGCACGCACATGCGCTAAACGTACGCACACGCAGGTTACACCCTTGCGCTTCTCTTCTCTTCGCTCAACACCACGCATCACGCACTCAGCAGAGAGCACCTCGCGGGTATTCTCCGAGATGGCGCTTTCCGCGACTTCGCCTCCCGGTGCTGCCCGTGTTACGCTCGGAGGCTTGTTTGCGTGAAGTAGCGTTTTCGAGCACTAGCAGTCGCGGTATAATTCTTTAATATTCTTCACTCCTTTTACAAAATATTCCTTTAGGGCCTTCTTTTTTGGTATTTTACGGCGATGGCACTTCATTATATTGAAATGGCCGCAAAAATTACCTTCGTTATATGAGGCTAAAAATACATGGTGTACTATGCCCAAGAAGTTACGAAAAATGTGGTACTTGGTTAAATCGGGGATTTCGTTACATTGAAGTTCGTTACATCGAGGTTCAACTGTATATATGTTTATACTTTCTGACGCATCATTCTTTCGATATGAACCCAAAATATTTCCGACAATGTTATAAGCGTTTCTCATCGAGTAGAATTCATCTCCCAATACAGCAAGTTGGCAAGATCGGAGAGAAAGAACCAAAAGCAGAGCAAGCATCCGTGCCACCTCGGCGCGGCACACCTGGACGTCTTCGAATGGAAACCGAGGGACTGCTTTCGAGGACGCGATACGCGCACGACCCACCAGGTGTCCTCCTGCGGCAGCTCCTCCAGGGGCGGGTCCAGGCAGCCGAGGTGGAAGGCCCTGTCGCACTCGTCACACAGCAGCTGCCTGCTGGGGTCCTCCTTGCCCCCGCAGCGGCAGCAGGCGCAGTGGCGGCACTTGCGCTCGGGCCGGTCCCCGCAGTGCGAGCAGTCCGGCTGCAGGCGACCTGCCGCACGCGCGCATCCTCGCTGGAGCTGTTGGCCAAACTGCACTCTAGGGCTTCTCAATCTCGAGGAACCCACGTCTGCTTTGCGCAATTGGTACGGCAACTCTTTTCCTTTTCGGAGTAGGGACAGTCGAAGAAATATGGAAACTTGGAAAACCGTTGCGTTCGTAGGAACACAGTTTGAGAACTCGTGCTCTAGGATAACGACGGTTCGGCCATTTGGGTATGCAGAATCAATGTCGCCGGTTGTTTGTCACCAGCTTTTTGCAGAATTGCCCGATGGAAGGTGCTACAAGTGCTCTCCGTCGTCCCACTTGCTCGAAAGGTTTGCAACACAGTCGCACGACGTCGCAATAATTTGCATACCCCGCATGTACCGTTCAAAAGGTTTCACAACTCTAATTGTCGCAAACGATACCTGTGCAGCTCCAAGCTTGAGGGTAGCAGCATCCACGAGTTGCCCACAAAAAAGAAGGACGAATTATTGTATTGGCGGTGTCAGGCGACGGAGAAATGCCAATACTCAGCGCGTAGCTTTCTAGTGACTCTCGCTGAAGTCATTGATGGGACAACAAGTGCAGGGCATGCACTCTTCGCAATTCTTTGCCATTCTCGTTGGCAAATGCCGCAATCTCGTTGACTGCGGAGCAAGAATGACATGCTCGGGACTTGCCATGCCCCGCATTTCTTAAAGCATCGGCAACCGTAGAGAATGCTGCCGGGGGACCGAAACCACCAAGTTTCATTCCAAAACCAGGTCGTGGTACTGCAGTCGACGGATTCAAAATGGCAGCCCCGTGCAATTTGATGAAATGGGGACACACAGTTAGGCCGGCATTCTCACTTTGCAAGCTAGGTTACAGGTGATCTGATACAGGAAGATTCCAGCAAAAACTGACCATCCTCTGATTGGCTGTAATTAGGGTTCTGTGATTTCGGAGTCTGTTCTCGTGAAATTCAGGGCGTGTTATTTCAACCCATTCGCTACCAAAGCCGGCGAATCGCCGGGCGTGCCGTCAGGGGCCATATTGCCAAAGCCGGAGAGTTGCCGGGCTGCATGGATTTGTTTTAAAGAGCCATTCATAGATGGCACGCTATGTAGACTTGAGGTAGTGTAGCTAGATACATTGGCAACAGATGGCGAGGGTCGTTCTGTTCGCTGTGTTTGTTTGAGCTCGTTCTCTTGCGTGAGGTCTTTCCTGCTCGATTGCTGCCTGCTTGGAAAAGATGGCAGCGTCCAGTGTACAGTGTGGCCTTTCTTACGATGAAATTATAGATATCCTCTTCGACAGCGATGATGACGGGACTTCTGGTGAGGATAGCGAGTTTTCGGAGCCTTCTGGCGACGATGGGAGCGATTCTGACAGCAGTCCTGAGCCCAAATCACGACAAGAGCGCACTGGTTGTGCAACGCCTAAGTGACCGAGGATGAACTGCTTCGAGATCTTTCATACAAAGAACAATCTGTGAGGGCCTATTGATTTAAAGACTTGAACAAACCACTTAAGCACGTAAATAAACATATTTTCTTGTTTTCTGCACTGAGGTTTACTGTAATTATTATTATACAAGCAAAACAGTCACGCCTAGTGTGGCCGTGTTTTAGGGGAAATACATGCGGTACGGACGGCCCGACAGCTTGCGACGCGCGCGGTAGCGAATGGGTTAAGGTAATTTCTTGCCAAATGTTCATTTTTGCTAAATTAATGATCCACTGAAATTCAGTTTAATTTTACAACTTCCTGCTTCTCTGAAATTATAAATAGCAATAAAAAAAAATAAGGACCTAAATGTGTGTGTAAATGCAAAGCCCCAACTGTTAAAAAGAAACTCGGACACTATATCTAGATACCGTTTCCTTCAGCTGGATGTGGCAGTGTGATTGAAGACAACGGTTATATCATCAGACATTGATTATTCAAAACCGTTGCTGGGATAGCTTCCTTTCATCTTTCTGAAGTTCCAGGTTCCTTCCATGGAACACCAAAGCCATGTCCCTTTAAAGCTGCTTTGAGGTCCAGAGACCTTGTGGACGACATAAGTTCCATTTCTCCGCATGCGCCGCACACCCTCCCCTACATACTTCATCTCCCTTGATTTCTCCTGTGTTTGATGACAATGGGGTATTGTCCACCATTCTACAGCGATGTCACCAAAGCAAATGTGCCACGCACTGAGATACAGAGTTAGAAAGACTAGAACAGAGAGGTAAGGAAGGTGGTACCGATGCTGGGCAAGGTTCGATCCGATCGAACAGACACTCCCCTCAGACGACATTACTGTCCCAAGTTCATTTGAAGGAAAAAACTGCCCCAATTGCTGTTCGTTTCGTGGCACTGAACGTGATCTATGAGTTTCAAATCATTCTTTCACTCTTTTGCAGTTCTAGCAGTTAGAACTGCTAATTTAGTCGACACTGCTAAGAACAAGAAGCAATAGTAGCTAAAACTGCACATTCAAAATACGGAACTGCGTGCTAATATTTGAGACCAGAAAAACAATGTGCAGATGTCACGACTCATTTTTGCTGCCACACAGAGAGTGATGGTAACGAAAACATCGCCACCACTCTCTGGTGGCAACATTGTCAATGTGAGATGACAGCCGAACGCACAACTTGAGAATACCTGGTCACCATTACAGTCCCTTATTAACACACCACAACTCCACTCAAAAAAGGGCCCAGCAGGTGTGAATTATAAAGAATGCTCTGGTAAGCAATAATTTTTTTATGACTGCTAAATTACCATCCACACTAAATTAACAGAAAAGATTGAAGGCAATGCTTCACAGAGAAAGATGAGAAAGGTACTCACGCTTGACGGGCGACTCGGGAAGCTTGTCGCATTCCTCAGAGGTGACGGTAGGATGCCCCTCGATGGCGAAGAGCTCGTCGCAGAACTTTAGGCGACAGTTGTTGAGAGGCGTTCTGCTTGCCCTGCATTTATTCCCCGTGTCACGAGGTGCCAACAGAATGTTTTAAGGACATTTGTTATTAGCTTTATCGAATGGCATGTGTGTGGCTTAAGTGCATTTCCCACAGCACCGCAACAACAAATCAGTGCTCGAGCCTGTTGCATCGGCAAATCCACATTTCCAAAGAAAAGATACTGATACTAGCCCATTGAAAAAAAATATGCACAACTTTGTGCTTACATATTTACATGTTATGTAGAAGCATTACATGTAGTTAGCCAATGAAGTCTGGTCGGGCAAGTAAAACCACGCCCATAAAATGTTTCCCTCATATTTCTACCGACGAGTAGGACCACACTTGCACTGATGTATTCGACAACTTGCACACCATGTAAGTTGTGCGATAACTCTGGCTGCCATATTTCCCATATTTCAAATCACAATTACAAAAAAAATTGCAAATGGCCACACAATGTGTGCTGCCATTGACATCGGCAGCTGTTGCGTCGTGGAAAGACACGTTGAAGGAGATTTGCCTTCAACCAGTGTGCTGTACAATGTTTGCAATGGGTTCTTTGCTTTCAGTGGAATTGATGTAGGAGACGTGTGTGAGGAGATATGCGTTTTGGTAGAACAATTGCGCGAGATGTTGCATGTGTTAAAAAGAATACACAAAGACGCACTCTTTTTTTTTTTTTGGCTGAAACTTTTTTTTAGGACGGGGGTGATCGCGCTTGCAGTGGAAGAAGCGAAAGTAGTTACGCGAGCTGTTCTGTAGAGCGGCGGAGAGTATACGAGAACGAAACCTGGGCGGCGGCAGTGGGGAAGGGAGGGAGCGTGTCCCCACAGCGCGACCGTGCCGGTATTTCGCAATGGCAGCTGCCGGAGAGGTCGGGAGGAGGAAGGGAGATCAGTGCCGCAGCAAGAACAGTGGCTGCCTACAGGGGGGAAGGGAGGAGGGAGCGGGAGAGAGCCTTGCCATGTGTTAGGAACGACGGGGATAAGGAGAGCAGTGTTAGGCAGCTGCCTACTCTGCCTATTAGTAAGTGAGCCCCTGACACGGTAGAAGCCAAAATTTGAGTATGTGATTATACCAGAGACTGCTCCAGTTTCGAGTTTAGACTGTATCACCCGGGCTTCTTAGAAGGAAGGGGAAGAAGCGTTTAGATAACCGTGAAAGCCACATCCTGCACATTTTTTATAAATACGGTAGAACCTCATTGATACGTTTTTCAGGAGACCGGGGAAATAAAACGTATGATTCGGGAAAATGTAAGGAACGAGAACACCGTTCGGCGGACGCTAGAGTTGAGACGGATAGCAACTGTCATGAAACAACTATCACGAAACAATTCATAGGTGCAAGCTCAAATTGGCTCAGAAAAAGTTTGTAAACATTTGTAGGTATAAACTAAAATAAACGTCCCGTAAATGTTTGTAGGCGCAATCTCAAATACGTTCAGAAAAAGTTTGTAAACAATTGTCGGTGGGAACTCAAATACCCTCAAAAATAGCTCGTAATTTCCACCTGGTGCTTTGGGCAACTGAAACGCGGGTAACCAACGGAGTTCTGCGCTTGCGGAGGGGCGTTTGCCGATGTCCTCGTCGTTTCGTTCCCGCACAGTCGTGCGCAACATTTCAGTATACCAAAGACACAAAAAGGTCTTGCCGGGTGACAGGCCGGCAAGACTCTCCTGCACCCGGCTCTTGCCGGGTGCAGGAGAGATTGTGGTGCGCTAGACGAGTTTCGACAGAAGCTTCTTCACACAGACCGGGAGGAGTACCAGAACCTGCAGCGCGTCAGCCGGGCAAAATTCTTGCAGCTTCTCTCACGTGTGAAACTAAGAACGGCGCGACAACACGAACCAGCAAACAAACAAAAACAAAACAAAACACAATATTGCACCACCTTCGTGTTGCTCTTTAAAAATTTTTTTTAAAAGATTTGTTACTAGATTAAACGTGTTTGAGGCGTGATTTGAAGTAAAAGTCCACGAGTGAAAAGGCGCTCTGCTTTATCGGTCCCTGCTTTTCAGATATTTGGCGGGTGTGTTTTTGCTTGTCCAAAGTACGCCTGTTTTTGAGAAGCAAAACAAAGATGGTGCATTGTTTCCTTCTGTCCATCCTTTCTGTTCACTTGTTCGTTTTGTAGCGTGATTCTTGGTTTCATGCGCGAAGGAAGCTGCAGGAATTGTTCCCGGCTGACGCACTGCAGGTTCCAGTACTCCTCCAAGTCAGTGTCAAGAAGCTGTTGTCAAAACTTGTCTAGCATGCTGTGCTCTGTCCTGCCCATCCATCCGGCTTCTCATCCGCCAAGACCAAGACCCAACGAGATTGGACAAGACCTTTTTGCACCTGTGATGTATTAAAGCGTTGTGTGCGAGGATGAGGACATAGGCAAACGCCCCTTCGCAAGCCCGGGACTTTGTAGCTTCTACTCCGACCCTCCCCGAGTAGGACCACACTTGTGTTGTGCCTTCGGTTAGTAAGCTAGTGGTGCCTCACGCTAAGCCTCTCACAGTGTTCTCTTTCACAGCGGCACGTAACAGCAGCAAGCAACGGTTATTCTTTTTATATACAGTTGAACCTCGATTTAACGAATTCACTGGGACCCGCTAATTATTTCGTTAAATCGGGAACTTCGTAAAATCGAGTCATTTTGCGGGCATAGGCTGCACGGGGAATCCGAATTCGTTCGTTAAATCGGGAAATTCGTAAAATCTGGTTTTGTTTATTCGAGGTTCAACTGTATTAATGTGATAGAGCCGCAAACGTAGCGACAAACGCCGCACTAACTCTCGGACAACAGTGCCTCTGTGCAGTCATTAAGTGGTTTGATCGATCCTTGCTGTCCCTCTTCTCCTCATCTGTGTGAATACACTTGGGAGGCGGACGATCTGCGGACGTGTCTTCACGTGATCAATCCATCTGCAAATCGGTCCGTCGTGTGAATCGGCCAGCAGCTTTTTGAATGTAAGAACCGGGAAAGCAAATGCACTAGGCAGGAAATGAATACAGTTGAACCTCGATTTAGCGAAGTCACCGGGACCCGCTAATTATTTCGTTAAATCGGAAACTTCGTAAAGTCGAGGAAGTGAGACCTCGCGCATAGGCTGCGCGGGGAATCCAAATTCATTCGTTAAATCGGAAAATTCGTAAAATCGGGTTTCGTAAAATCGAGGTTCAACTGTACATGTGTTCCTACGAGAGCTCGGCTGGACCGGCGCTTCCAAACGTAAAAGCAGAAAAATGCAAAAAATGCAAACGTATCAACAAGGTTCCACTGAGCATCAGAACGGAAGTAAGGTCCGATAAATGCTCAATTCCTAATAAATAAATAAGCTCCAAAAAACTCGGGATCCTACGCCTACGGCAGCTCAAGTGCAACAAAGGCAGGGCTACGGCCACTAAATAAGCTACGCTTCAGACTAACAATAATTGAGCCATCCTGACATAAAGTTGCAAGAAATGCTTTTTCGTCCTTTAGAAATGTTAAAACAATCCGCGACCGAGCAGAACGACATCGCCCGAGCTTCGAGACACTGCATCCTCGGGAAGTCACATTTTTTAATCGCGACCGTCGCCAGTTCTGCTCGCTCTTCACCAAGCACCAAAACGGTGGCACCCATAAGAAAACCGGGAAAGGAAGTGCGGACACTCGTAGCTCGTTTGGCGGCTCAAGGCGAGGCGCTCTCACCCGACGTAGACGGTTGCCGACAGCTCCCTGGTGGTGCGGGTGGCCCTCTTGGCGGTCACCTCGCAGTCGTACCAGAAGCCCAGCTCATCGGGGTCCTCCACGTTGTAGTTGGCCATCAGCGCGTCGCCCACGGATACGTCGGCGAAGGGAATCAGTCGCCGCGCACGGGGACGAATGCTACTCAGCGGCACGGTCACCCTCTCGTCCTCGTAGCTGCAATGTACACGGGGAAGGTGCTGCCATTTTGATCCGCTCGTGGCCATTTTTGTATGAAATGCGTTCCTTGTAGGAGGAACTGAGGAACGCCAGTGTTCCGTCTTTTTTCGGGGGAAATTTAATTTTTTTTTCTCCGTTTATCGGCACTTTTATTTGAATTTAATAGCGATTTACCGTATTTTCGCGATTCTAAGCACCCTCCCCCCCCCCCACACACTTTCAAACAAGAACACCTGAAAAAAAGTTTGTATGCGAATGTAAGCACCCCCCTCCCAACAAGAAATTTGAGATTGGAGACGCTGGTATCGCCGAGCGCCGGCGTCGCGAACGGCCGCTGGCGCTTGGTTTCAACGTCAGTTAATAGATGGCAGCACATAGCACCATTTTACACTTTCGCAACAGTGCAGGTAGTGTAGGGGGTGTAGGTGCGTTGCCGTACCCTCTATCGAAGATGTTTTGCCTGTTTGGTCTTCTTGCCCTTGTTGCAGTCGGTTTAGTCTGTTAAGCCTATTCGTCCGCGTTGGCCTCGCAATCGTACTCCGTTCACTGTGTGCACGTGGTTTGCGGAAGTCGTCCATCATGAGTGCGAAGAGAACTTCATACACGATGAAGTTCAAGAGAATGGTTATTTCTTACGCGGAAGACAACGGAAATCACGACGCTGCTGAACAGTTCGGAGTGCGGTGTTCCGTGCAAGCCGAGGCTGGGTGGAGCGGATGATGAAGAGGAACGGTTTCTCTTTGAGACGCCGCACCACAGTCTGCCAGAAGCTACCGGTGGACTTCGAGGACAAGCTTGTCAACTTCCAACGTTATGTGATGAAGCTGCGTCACGAATCTCGCTACAGACTCGGGCAGATCGGCAATGCCGATGAGACCCCTGTGTACATCGACATGCCAAGGACGTGCACCGTGAACGAAGTAGCCGCCCGAGAAGTGAAAGTGCGTACAACAGGCTATGAGAAGCAAAGGGTGACCGTAATGCTGTGCATTACAGCCGACGGTCGGAAACTTGCGCCCTACATCATCCTCAAAAGGAAGAACATGCCGAAGAACGAGACTTTCCTGAAAGACGTCATGGTGAGGGTACAGGAGAAGGGGTGGATGACGAGTGAGCTGATGCAGGACTGGATCAGAGTTGTGTGGCAGCAGCGGCCGGGAGCATCACTCGGTGGTCCTAAAGGCACCAAGTCCATGCTCGTGCTTGATGCGTTCCGCGGTCTCCTAACCCCGGAGGTGAAGGCGGAGCTAGACAAAAACAACTGTGACCTGGTGGTCATTCCAGGGGGGATGACGTCTGTGTTACAGCCCCTGGACGTCTCTGTGAACAAACCGTTCAAGGAAAACTTGCGGCAAGAATATGAGGAGTGGATCCGTAGCCCCGACCGGAAGAAGACGCTGACGGGAAAGCTACAGAAAGCCTCTCCATCGACCGTGGCGACGTGGATCTCAGACGCTTGGAAGAGGGTCCGTGCCGACGTTGTGGTCAAGTCTTTTAAAAAGTGCTGCATCACCAATCGTTGCTGACAGCACCGAAGACGGCCTCTTGTGGAATACCGACAGCAGCAGGAGCAGCAGTTCGGGCGGGGTCACCGACGACTCGTCGTCGAGTGATAGCGAGACCGACTAGTCGACCGTGGTGCAAACTGACGGCAAGCGGCTTACTCTCCAATCTTTACTTTATTTCCTTTAGAACATTTATTCTTTCAATTTGATTATAATAAATTCATATTTCTTGTGCAAATTTCGTATTTTCGGGGGATGTTCCGAACCTAAGCACACCCCTCCCTCTTTGAACATTGCAGGTGTGAAAAAAAGGGGGTGCTTAGAATCGAGTAAATATGGTAGGTTCTTTATTATCGGCTAATTCATCTTTCAACTTCAAGGAAAAAGAAGCATCGGAGAGATAGTCGAAAATAAAGAACCGGAACAAATGCGATCGTGACAATGCGACACATAGTTCTACGTGGACATTTTCACTTGCTCGCTTTACTTTATCGACGGATTATACGGCACAACATTTTATTAAAATTTGCGAATGTAGCGTTCATGTAACGACACCTTAGAATCTTGGCAATGTAACTGGAATGCGTTCCTTGAACTTGTTACGAGAACTCGTTCTAAGGTTGAGGAGGAACGAGAAACGAGCTTTCATTTGTTTTGGAGGAAAGTGTTTAGGGGCCCTAATCTACACGGTGGGACAGAGGAACCGGGACATTACCGCCTGCTGCGATTGGTCGGTGGTGCGGAGCTGGTCAATCGCAGCAAGAGGCAAAGTTCCGGTCCCTTGGTCCCGCCGTGTAGATTAAGGCCCCAGCACTGCTCGTCGCATGCTGCTCAGGAACAACACAATTGCACACTCGCACGGTTACTCATTCGTGCACTGTCAATTTGGCATCAAAATACACCTCATTTCTGTTGCATTTTTTTACGCTTGGACTGTCAATTTCTGCTGAAGTTTCACATTGAACTTTCATTGAATAACCAATATGTGGTCATTAGTTTATGTATCGAAATGATTACGATTTCAGCTCTTTTTTTCCAGAGAGGATTTAATCTAATTGGCCACAATCCTGTAAATACATACTGATTACCGTAAAATCCCGTAAGGGTGCCCACCCAAAATGAAGAAATTAACGGTGAAAAACGTAAGGTGGGCTATCATTGGAGATGAAACAGAAAAACTTCACCGAAAATGAATAATAAACACAGCGCACCGTTCTCCATTCAAAAACCCACCAGTATTCACCGTTGCTCTATGTGCATTGTGATGTGATGTGATCCACCAGAATGACTTGGACCCGCTCGAGTAAGATTCAGAATGCAGTCAGCATGACACCCTGTTATATTAAAGTTTGACTGATATTTTAGGAAAGAAAAAATAAAGAGAATAATCCTGAATGTCAAAGAGGGGTAAATTCGAGTCTCAGCAGCACACAGAGAGCTCAAAGTGTGAAGCATCGTCTGTCCTCATGTGTCTGCATTCTGGTTCTTGCACAACATTGGAGAGCGAAATTAAGAAGTATATTAAAAGATGTTTGTAATTTATGAAATCAATCTTAGAAAACAGCTGCATTATCCAGAAAACAAACCTTATTGCTCGTAAAAAGTGGAGTAAAATGCATATCAATATTCATGCACAGCAGATACAGTCATTACGAGCTTGCCGTAACTTTTCTTTACAGCAAAGCTGATCTTAGGTAAACTGATAAAGCTATACAGCTATTTCATATACTAAATAGACAAAAAATACAAAGAGAGCAGAGGTCTTTTTTAGTGTGTATGAATTGTATGTTCGACTGCACTACCTCCGATTGGCCGAGCCATAATGGCTGGGCACAGCTAAAGACGCTCGTGTGAAGCTGACCCTCACTTTGTCGGGTTACTGGTTTCTTCAAGTCCTTCTATGCTTTGAAATCTCGTTTGTGCAGATTAGAGAGGGAACACACTCATCGAATTGTATGCAGTAGAGAACATCGTCGTCTTCGGCAGTGTGCTGCGATGCAGAGTCTTCCGGGGTCGCCTCTGGCTCAGTAGACTCCTTCCGCACAATGTCGATGATCTTCGCCTCAAACCAGGCACCATGCGTCGAATTGAGCACATCCACCAAACCTCCAACCTGCGAGGCAATTGATAGTAATAATATTTGTTAAAGGAGTTTTTAGGGGAAAAGCCTCCAGTGGAGGCTTGACAAGCCTTTAGCCCCATACATCAACAGCTGCAGCATCACACAAAAAAAAAAAAAAAAAAAAAAGCCGCCTGAAGTTTATAAGAAAAGTGGGGTGGGCCATTTCTCGGTGGGTAAGCACGAAAAGTATACAAAAAGCAAAAAAAATGTCTACAGTGCAACCCACTTATAACAATAATGAGAAAACCTGAAATTTCAATTGTTATAACCGATTGTCGTTGTATCTGGACTAGAAACTGATCATTTCCAGTCTAGAAACTCTAGAAACTGATCGTTATACCGTATTTACTCGCATAATGAACGCACTTTTTTTTCCGAAAAATCGATGCAAAGTTGGGGGGGGGGCGTTCATTACGCGAGGTAAAATTTTTGAGTCCGTATTTACTCGGATAATGAACGGACCTTTTATCGGAAAGATCGACGTAACTTCTTACCTCTTTGAGCGCGGCGCGACTCCAAAACCAAACTGCGATGCGCAAAAAAAAAAAAAAATATTCCTCTCCTTTTTTTTTTTCTTGCTTCCGTGTTTTCTTTTTTGTTGTTTTTTCCGCCTTTCGTAAGTTGTTTTGTTTGCCCATGCATTCGCGACCTCGCTGCATAGGATAGAAAAGTGGGTTCATTTCGAGGGCTTCTCGCTTATCTTTCCAAAGTGCGAGGAGGAGGCGAGGGCAGGATGGCTTCATTATGTGCGATTTGCTTAGGCGAGGGCTTCTCCACTTTTCTTTCTAATCTCCTTGCGCGCGACGCACGACCCCGGAACCAAACTGCGCTGTGCAAAAAAAAAAAAAGCTTTTCTTTGTTTTTTTTTCTCTTGGTTCCTTGGATTGTTTTTCTTTTTTTTCCCCTTTCGCAAGCTGAGGGCTTCTCTTTCTTATCTCCTTGCGCGCGGCGCGCGACCCAAAGTCCAGACCACGCTGTGCAAAGAAAAAGAAAAAAAAAAACCTTTTTTCTTCTCTTGCTTCCGTGGATTCTTTTTTTTCCCGCCTTTCGCAAGCTGTTTCGTTTCGCTTTGCTTAGGCGAGGGCTTCTCGGCTTCTCTTTCTTATCTCCTTGCGCGCGGCGCGCGACCCAAAGTCCAGACTGCGCTGAGCAAGAAAAAGAAAGCTCCTCTTTGTTTTTTTTTTCTTTTCTCTTGGTTCCGTGGATTGCAAAAAAAAAAGCTCCTCTCCATGTTTTTTTTCTTGGTTCCGTTGGATCTTTTATTTTTTAACGCCTTTTACAAGGCGTTTTGTTCGCCCACGCATTCGCGACCTCTCTGTACCAGGATAGAAAAGTGCGTTCATTTCGCGCGCGTGGGGGGAGGGGGTCAAATTTTTGACGTCCAAGTTGGGGGTGCGTTTATTACGCGAGGGAAAAAAAAAGTCCAAATTTTGAGAGCCGACTTGGGGGGTGCGTTCATTACGCGAGTGCGTTCATTGTGCGAGTAAATACGGTATGTGGTATCGTTATAAGTGGGTTGCACTGTATTTCTTTGTACGTGTCTAGCGTGGCTGCACAAGAAATACATTTAACTCAAAACTCGAACTGATTGTATTGTTTTATAAAAAGAAATGCTCACGAACGAAAGGTTCTGTTGTCTCTCAGAGGCAACATCTTGACGGTGTTGCACAAAGGTCATCCGGGATGATGCGAATGAAAATGTTGTCCAGGTGTCACGTCTGGTGACCACGTCTAACACAACATGTAGAGCAAACGGTGAAAGAGTGCATCACGCGTCAGATGTCGCAAAACGCTCTGCCCAAAGTACCCTTGTTGTCGTGGAGTTGGCCTGCACGTAGATGGAAGAGACTGCATCTAGACTATGCATACCGCAATCAGCAATGGTTTCTTGTGCTTGTGGATGCTCATTTTAAATGGATTGAAGTGTTTGTGATGAACAGTATCAGTAGTGAGACAACCGTAGAAAAACTGCGTGGTGCGTCTGATGGATATGGGCTGCCTGAAGATGTGGTAACTGACAACGGACTTCAATTCACATCAACAGATTTTGAACTGTTTTCGAGTAGGAATGAAATACAATACAGCAAGTCTCTGCCTTACCATCCCGCCTCCAATGGCAGCGTGGAACGCTGCGTCCAGACCGTAAAAAAAAGCTTCGCTCAAACAAGTGATGGACAAGCAGAAAAGTGGTCATGCGAAGTCTCTACAACATCGCATTGACCAGTTCTTGTTTAGTTACAGGGACACACGTACCGGGACAACAGACGAAACTCCTGCCCAGATGTTCCTGTCATGGAGGCCCAGAAAAAAACTGAGTTTTCTGCACCGCGACATCGAGCAACGAATGAAAAAGAAACTCGAGCGAACCAAGGAGTCTGCGGACAAGAACCGAGGGGCCAGGAGAGAGCTCTCTGAAGGTGACCAAGTTATGGTCAAGGGCCCCCAAGCCTGCGATTCCAAATGGCTGACGGGCACAGTAAGCAAGCACTGTGAGCGCCGCTATGTATCTGGTTCACGTAGAGAAGGAAGAGCGGTACATTCATGGTGACAACCTGCGGGCAAGATCATTTCAGGCTGATCTGAGGACACCTAACCTACTGGAGCCGTCATAGAGACCGACAAGGCTACAACCGACAATGACCCGGCAGCAGCAGGGAACGGAGCCCCAACATCACGGACGCCGCCTAACCCAGACTCCAGCCTGTCAAGCACTGTGACTGTTGGTCCCAGTGACCCACCACCAGACAACGGGACCTCCAGACCAGAAGCTCCGCCAGCTTCTCCACTCCTGCCCCGGCGCACCACACGCCCTAGCCGACCCAGACTAGCCGTAGACTCCACAAACTCTGTAGAGGGGAATGTGTTGTGTCATTGTGGCCAAGTCAAAAGCCATGTGGTGGTGAACTGTGACGTCACTCTTTCCTGTAGATAGCGTGGTTGCTATCAGTATAAAAAGCAGCCGCAAGTGGGCCTACGGGCTTGCTGTGTTCTTGGAAGCATGGTATAAACCCGCAAAAAGCTAAATTGAGTTCTTCCCTCAAGGATAAAACAACTTCGATGAACTTTCCTGACCAGTAGAAAAGGGAGAAACTGCAAATGTAATAGTAAATAAAGACACACAACAATTTAAAGCAAGAGACTCAAATTCTAAGATCCAGAAGTAGAACGCTGACTTGAGCTGTGTTTGTGCAATTACAAAGAGCTATTGTTGCTTGTTGGGATTATCCTCCATTTGTCTCACAGATGTGCTGCTGTGAAAATGGGCTTCACTGTCAATAAAGAATGTCTTGTGGAAAACTTCAAGGAAGAATTTCTGACGGTACAAGATGGCGTGTCAGCAGCAAAACGGCGTGGCCAAGGATTATCTTGCGCACGGGATCGTGCATACGATTCGTAGTGCTAACACATAGTGGAAAGAACTACGAAATAAAGGCAAGAAATACTGGATGCATCAGAGACAAAGAGGCTTGCTGCTCTTGTAAACAAGCTCTTCAACAAACCGAATGGCTCAACAATGAGGAAGAATCTGAGGTTTTTCGTCTTCAGGAGAAAGACGACTTTCTGAAACGGAATGTAACGCTTTAATCTTAGGAAATGCCTATCTTTCTTGTTTGATAGCTGAGGAACCCATCTGAGTATCAGCACTGATGCAATAAAGCAGTACAGGTGCCTACAGACCTTGTAAACAGCAATGTACATGCCACAAACAGGGGTGAGGCAGGTGAAACAGGTTTTGGAGCAATTTTCGGAGCAGAAAAATCTGGATTTTGGAGCAGCTTAGGAGCACAAAATTCTCATTTTGGAGCAACTTCGGAACAGAAAAGTTACAGTTTGGAGCAGATTAGGAGCAGAAAATATTAGAGCAGCTTGTCAGCCACTTAAATCAAAAAAGAAAATTCTCATTCATATCACATAAATCAAATTTTTCTTTTTTTAATTGTGTCTTTTCTTCTTTTTTTTTCACCTGGGTTACAGTAAGTCATCAGCGCCAATAAGCATCAAAATAAAATACATAAAAAAAAAAAAACTGAAAAGGCAAGCGCGAGTTTAATGCGCATAGATGAGGACAAGAAACACAGGCTTGCTGCAAAGTTAGGAGGACACCAGGTACCTCAAGCTTATACGAACTGGTGCAAAAGCGCAATTCTAGTGCAAAACTTTTTGAAACGGTGATTCGAGAGCATGAACAGGGAAGCACGCTTTACTACAACCAGACATCGGTCGGACGCTCATAGAAAGCATGTGCAGATAGAAAAACTTCCCCACAAAAGTGAGTCACAAGATAAAAAATGAATTAGTAGAAAAACTATGAGCACCACATGCACGCTAAATACGGGTGTGTGACCGATTTATTCGAATGTTCACACACTGGAAGCCGTGTGTGATAACCGTAAGTACTCACGGCGACGGCGCCGTCTATTCTGACGAGATGATTACGGACACGAATGAACATTTACACAATGGAGGCGCGCTCAATAGCACTTTTAAGAAAAGGTTTCCTCTCCAAACGAAAGAAATACTTGCTCATCTTGATAGCCTGTGCGTCGTACCTCCCGCAGCCAGACAGCGAGCCCGCGTGACAGCGCACCGATAGCATGCAGTCACAAATGACAGCGGAAAATAGTAGGAAAATCGGGAAAAGACCACAAATCATAGGTCAGAGCCGTATATTAGGAGAGTTTGGACAATGGGCGGAGCAAAGGCCGCCGCCAGCGCCGAAAACTCCCCCCGCGGTTAGAGCGTAAACTAAAGGTATGACACAGCGTCGACCAATCAGGAGACCGCGACGTCACAATATTGCAAACGACATTTTAAGCGTGGAATAGAAGTGTTCAATCTCGGCCTCTCTACTCCATCTCCCAAATGTCTGCAGTAAAGACGAAGACACAGGCGCGTGAGCCTAGCTCAGCGAAATGCTTTTGTTTGTATGAGAACTCGTGCATAGGATGCACTTTCCAAAGCCACGCGCTCGTGCCCATGCCTTTGTCTGCACTGCTGATGTTTGTGCAGATGGAGCATCGGTGACAGTTTGCTCTGGGCCGGCTTGCTAGAACAGCGTCTAAGATGAGACTGGCTGAAAGAAAACAGTGTTTTGCTGGGGCGCGAGCGTCTTGAGACGCGGAGTCCCGCTCGGCTCGTGCGCTGGCTTTGCCAGTGCTTTCTTTCCCCATCTCAGCTGAGATGCTGTTTCTAGCAAGTCGGCCCTGGTTTGGAGCGCACGTTCGTTTATTCTATGCTTGAATATTGGCGTGATGAAAACCTCACATGCGCAAAGTTTTCAGTCACTGACCTTTTCACTCTAGCGATGCTAAAACGGCTTAAATTAGTCTTGTCACATATTTAGAGCTCACGACCACTGCTAGGGGTCGTGAGCCTATTCAAACCAATGTATGGCCAAACTCTCTCAATAAATGACTCTGTCATAGGTATAGAAGGGAAATACAGCTGAAACCTTCGAATCCGGTGGTTGCTTGCGCCACCCTGTACCCGTGACGTGTACTTTACTACGACGAGATTGAATGTTGCCAACCAAGCTCTCGTTTCCCGCTAAATCTAACATCGCCGCAAACTTTTTTTTTTTTCAGTTTTTTAGTTATTTTGGCGCAGTGTGGCGCAATTTCGACAGATTTCGCGTTTTTGGCGCAACTAGGCGCAGAAAATTGGGTTTGTATCAAAATGGCACAATTGGCACAGCTGTCGCACCCCTGCACAAAGTGTACGACATGTCATTATGCATGAATGGATGACTCAGATCTTTTAACAGAGTGCCTAAACTGGAAGAACACTTCGCTTAGGGGCGGGGATGGCCGATGAAATTTGGGACCTCAGGGAACCCACGAGGGTACTCTGGGCCACCGCCGTGTTAGAAACTCATTTTGGGGACCCACACACTCGCTTATTAGTAGGCCGTATCCTTTCTGGTTTTAACCGAAAGACACCAAACACATCTGACGAAGTGGGAAATAAAAAAATTGGTTAAAACCGAAAAATATTGGTTTTGAGATATTTTCGTATAAGCGGCAGTTGCTTTTTGTCACCGAAAAATTCCTATGTTTGTTAGTATTAGAGATGTGTTTTTTCTGTCAGCGCTAGTTTCTTTGACCTTCAGTTTATGTCCCCAAAAGTTGGTCCTCATTGTGGTCTTTTGTAGATTGCCCCGTTGAAGGTTGCCCTCCGTCTTTGTGGACCCTAGTTGAGTGGTTCAAAGTGTCTTTCATGTTGTTTGGGTCGAAGCATGTCCGGAAGCTGCATTCACCAGACTGGCCAGCACTCTCCCAAGCGCCTTTGGACATTTTAGGGCTTCCCATGTCTAGCACAAATGTAAAGAGGGTGTTCTCAAAATTGAACACCGTCAACAGGAAGGAGCGGGCGGGAATGACAGATGCGAGCCTTGGAATGTGTGCGCGCATATATTACAATAATGAAGCGTGAACAACATAAAAGTTTAACCATTTCTCGTCTTGATTGCTCGTTTCTACTCGCAATCTTTTCCCATCGATGAAAGCCGTTTTAAGCATCTGCATGAGACAATTCACCAAAATGCGCCAGTATATTAGAAATAAAGACCCAAAAACATCCGCCAATTTTTTACATAAATAAACACCAAAAAGTATTTGGCCTATTTATTAGTGTATTGTATTTGCATCGTGCAATCCTAATCAGCTGTTTTACAGCTGCTGCATTCAATTTACGTGCACCTCTCGCAACAGCTGCACAACGCCATATTCGATTTACAAGTGCAGCTTATCTGAAAGCACAACCGGAATTACATTGCCCTGCACTTTCCTGCACCGGTGCGGGCCAGTGCAGGTAAATTGAATGAGCTGAGCGTGAATGATTATTATATATCATACTTCAGAAACAGCTTTCACTCGCTAAATCTTGTTGCACACTGCCTTCTCGAGAGTTCTGTAGCTAAGGTGTGTTGGCGTCTTATTTGTGTGTGTTAAGTGCACCTGAAACCTAACCCAGTTTGGAAGAACCTCAAGCGCCTTGAATAAAGTAATGCTGCCGTTTTTAACCCTTTCGAGGTCAATTTTTCCCAAACACCCAGCCCAATGGTTTTGTTTTGTAAATATTGAAGGCGAGAAGTTCTTCCGTTCAGGTTCATTTTGCCACGTCCCCCCAATACATTTCGGCGGTCTCATGCTCTGAACAGGATGTATTTGACGGAGCTTCTCCATAGAATGACGAGTTTAATTACCATACTGCTGGAGCAGCAAGCAGCCAACACGTGAAATAAGCATCTCGAGCATATCACAAGTTTGGAGCGTCTAATTTTGTTGCTATAAATATCCTCAGCAAAGCGAAACGTGATGGAAATAAAAGAACTACAGTTTGTGTGCACGCATTCTTTAACAGTTAATTCAACTGCTGTACATGTCAGAGGACGTTAGAACAGCCATGAAGCCTGAAACTCAAACAAAGAGCTGATCCTGAAAAAGGTACTCGCTGAGAAGTGGAGTGAATTGAGAGCATTACTGTAAAATCCTTAATGTTTGCGAGCCCTTAATTTTCACGAATTTCGTGAATTGAAAAATTTTGTAAAAATTTAAAGGCACACAAAAATTTCGGTCCTTCAAGGACACATGCAAAGAAAAAAAACATTTTTTTTAGAACAGCCTAGATCGAAAAAGAATATTATAAACGAATTTGCAACGAATGAAAAAAATTTTAGAGCTAACTTTACGGCGCAAAACGAATTTGTAGTTGGCACCCGCGGGAGCCGCCGCGGGCTTGTGGTACATGTGTGCGCCGTCGCCGCTGCCGCCTCAAAGTCACGCCGCCACCGCACACTGAGCGTGGTGCGCCGCCGTTTCAACGAGTTTCTCCATGCCGCTGCCGTTTCAACGAGTTTCTCCATGCCGCTGCCGCCGTGCAAGTTCGTCTGCTCTGCGGCGCCGCCGCCGTCGCACAGGTCTATCACGTCTGCTTGCGCTTTTTCAGGAGCTTCCTTTGGGCTCTAAAAGTTACTTATTAATCTTTGTTTTTTCGTTGCACTTCAAACAAAGATGAATAAGTAACTGTTAGAGACCACAGGAAGCTTCCGAAAGAGCGCAAGTACCACGTGACAAATAGCGGCCAGTCACGTGACAAATAGCGGCCACATTTCCGCGGCGCCCGCGGGCGCCAACTACAAATTCGTATAGCGCCGTAAATATAGCTCTAAAAATTTTTATTTTGCGTTGTAAATTCGTTTTACGACTTCCTTTTCCCAACCAGGCTGTTTAAAAAAAATTATTTTTCCTTCGCATGTGTCTTTTAAGAGTTTCAATGCAGGCGTCAGGAATTTGCGGAATTTAATGGCTGCGATTATGTCCTTTGTGACCAATTCGCAAAAAATAGTGGCCGCGGAAATGAAAGGTTTTACAGTATGTGGCTTTAAGATTGAATCACTGCATGCACATGGTACCTTGTAGTATTTGCTCCTCACTCCAGACGATCCTGCAACAGCGTTTGCAGGCTCCTGCAGGAAGAGACCAAATGCATGCGCTCAGAGGATAGCAGTGGCGCACAAGTCAAAACACACACACACAACAACTTTATGCGCAGGTATCAATAAAAATGAATACATCAAGCAGCCCAAATTTATCTCTGGATATAGAAATATTAAAACAACCACGGAGGCTGAAACTCAAACAAGAGCTGATCCTGAAAGATAGACTCGCTGTGAACTGGAGTGAATTGAGAGCAGTGTGAGGCTTTGAGATTGAATCACTGCATGTACCTTGCATTCCTTCCCCGCTCCAGACGATCCTGCAACAGCGTTTTCAGGCTCCTGCAGGAAGAGACCACACGCATGTACTCAGAGGATAGCAGTGGCGCACAAGTCAGTCCCACAAACATCCTTCAAATTGCAGCACAGTGACAACTGTCATGCTCCTGTTCATTCATTGCAATTACTTTTATTTCATATAGAGAAAACCCCGCAGTGCCAAAGCATGACAGCATGGGAGTGGATTTCACAGTTGTATTATTACGTGAAAACACAAAATTAATACAGATCTACGAAAGAGCACCAAAATTATGGCTGGCACAAATCATCAGCACACGGCAACAGCCACGGAAGTGTATAATGTATGCTCTGATGATTCCAACAAGGAATGCACTATAAGTTGATGCCATATCTGCAGGCAGATCATTCCTCTCCAGTAGGTTTTCTTTTTATTTATTTACGAAGAAGCCTGCATTGCCGTGCGGCATTTTAGCAAAGGGTGGGCTTACGAATGTAAAAAAAAACACTAGATTTCCTTAAATCCATCAAAACTAATGTAAAAAAAGTATTATTAAAACATCATTGGAATAAGATTCTCTCTCTCTCTTGTATAGAAAAAATGCACCACTTGTGGGCAACGCTGCACAAAATCGTAAAGAGATAGGTTAAAAAACCGATTTTTGCAGTCGATTTAAAGAGCCTGGCCGCTATGTGAGACACCCAGTGATGTGATTGGCCTAAGCCATTTTGGAGCACATTTCGGAGCAGCCAAAACAGTGTTTTGGAGCAGCAAAAGTGGCTTTTGGATCAGCCAAGACAATGTTTCGGTGGAGCAAAAGTGGCTTTTAGAGCAGATATTTTGCTGTACGAACGAAGGGCACTTTATGTTGTGTTGCTGTTCTGATGTGACTTGTTGTGACAGAAGTCGCTGCTTGTGGTTTTACTAATGAGACACTCCACAAGTGTACAGCGCTGTAGGCATTGCCGAGCAATTCCAAAAAACTGTTTGCTGCCATTTTACTGGTTCCCGCGTGCCAGATTTTCGTCAAAAGTAAGCAAACCTGAAACAATGGATTTCAAGCGTCCCGGCTGGTGCCTCTGTCGTGCAATCATGTTCGCATGAATGCGAGGGCAACTTCGGCAGGCTTGCAGTTGCACATGCTTCGTTGCACGAGAGGAGACAACGGCTGTTCGATCGAAACCGAAACCATGCCGCCCCGCTCTGTCGCCAACTGATTCCCAAAATTGTATGCAAAATGTAACTGTCCAGCATATGACAAAAAAACAGTCCAGCGGCGCATGCTTGCCAGGCCAGCAAACAATGTACAAGCTAAACACACACACACACACGCACACACACACACACAAAAAAAAAAGAAAGAACCTGAGCGCATCGATGCAAGCAATCGCGAGCCAGGGTCAAAAAGTTCTTGGAGCGCTTCATGCAACGACTGAACTCGACACAAACAAGCGCGCTGTGCGGGTTCAGCGTGCAGACATTGCCTTCGTTAATTTAGCTCACCTCTCTTCATCAACTTTCTTTCGCGGCAGATTTTTCACGTACCGGAGTCCCTCTCGAAAGAAAGCCCACCGAGAGAAACCTAGGTAATCAATACTTCGACACAGCAGTCTTTGAGTTAAAGAGAGATTTTTGTAGTAACGTATGATTTAAAGAAATACAGAAATGTTGATGAACAGGCGGCGGTACTTAGTTTCATTTTAGAAAGCGCCATATCTGCAGCATCGTGGGGACGGCAACGCCCGACGTCGCGCGACCACGGTGACTGGAAGGCAGGGACCAAATCTAGTTTTCTCACGGCCCTTGCTTTCAGGAGCGGGTGCTTCAGCTCACAAAGTAACACCCGCCGCGCAAAAACGTGGTTTCGTTTCACAGCATGACGGCACGGCTGGTACCTGGCACGCTAGCGTCAAAGCGTCCGCATAGCGTACACCCGTGTCTACTGTTGAAAATATTAAAAAAAGAAAAAAAAAAGAGGCGAGACGAGACCCACGAGATGACGAGAGCGCGAAACGTGAGACGGCGGGAAAACCATGCAAGACTGGATGGACAATTGATGCAGGGTACTTTGTGTCAGGCGGCCGCTTGTGCCACATAACACAGGCAAGCTCAATTATGGTACTCGGTTTAGTTTCGATTTTGAAAGGCGACCGAAATTGGTTGTTTGGAGCAGATTACCCCTATTTCGGCAAAATGTAGCAGGGTGGAGCAGGGTCATTCCCTTGGCGCAGTTTGGTGCAGCAATCACATCACTGGACTCCCTGTAGCGTAATGCACTTACGTCTTTTCGGTTGGTCAGTAATCTCATATCTCTCTGAGGTATGTAGATGTCAACCCGAAACTCAGCGCCCGCTCAACAAAACATTGTCCGGTCAACATTTGCTGGTTAAATAACTTCTGTGTGTCGAGAACAAAAATTGGATGCCAGCTGAACTGTCATAATTGTGGGCCAAGCCTGAAGTCTGGTCGCAGCTCAGCTTCCACCAGTTGGACAGCACTGCAGGTGCCCCGCGCTATGCGCTCGCTTCGCCTTTATCATATCATTGCCGACCACACATGGAAGCCCCCAAGATCCGTTCATTCGTGAATTATTTATTATATAATAAACGATAGAGCACCATTGCTGAACAACAATATATATGCTGTAAAATGTAACAATAGAAAAGAATGACAGCCACTAAAGCAGTGGTCTCAAACTCATTTCAGTCTGGGGGCCAGATAGCCCATACCGGAAAGGTCGAGGGCCAACGCAACACCGGAGGGGAAAAGGGGGGGGGGTCAGCCGATTTTAGAGAAGAGACGAGCTCGTCCTCTATGCTTTTTGTAACTCACAGTTTTGCCAGTAACATGTTCAGATTTCGTTTGTTTATATGACTACTTTGGGGCCTGACGTCATGTGATATCAAGAATTAAAATGACACCGCCCCGCCAACGTGCTGGCATTTTTAAAAGAACTGTGTCGTTTTCGACACAGTTCTGTCGTTTTTGTGTCTCAATTCACTCAGAAATTAACCAAGCTCAATATGTCTTGAAAAAATCAATCAGTTAATTTTACAGTTCTTGCTTTCCTGACGATATTTATTAGAACACTCTGAACAAACACTTTGAAGGCTCTACAATTCCGAGCTCGTAGCTTTATCTTTGGCAGCTACTCCTGCTGATCGAGAGTTCTCGCTGCCGAGATGCATCCTTAAACGAATAGTTCGCGTTTGCAGCAGTAGCGTAATTGTTGTCCAATACAAAAAGCTGGGAAGCAAAAAACAAAGCGAAACAAGGGGCAAATGAACACTGATAATTATAAACTATGAGAATACGTTAAAAGAGCAGAGCTACTTTTCGAGCGAAAATGAATCGGCGAGATGAGATCACTATGGTGTATGCTACTTCCAGCGCATGGGAACCGGGACGCGTAGCCGGTTGCCTCCGGGCCGCGTCCCAGCGAGTCGCGGGCCACGTGTTTGAGACCCCTGCACTAAAGCAATCATTAGATTAAATGATCAATTGCCATTAACAGAAAATATGTTGAATTTTAGGACATAGAAGGGACTTGTAACATAACTGATAATGGCAGTTTTTACAACAAAAGATACCGTAGAAACAAATGCGGACAAACAAACATTAGAACAGTTCCACCAGTTAAAAGAAATGTTAGTTGGGAGGATATAGCCAGATGCTGGTTTTCAGCTCACCTGTTTGGGCTGTTCCTCCTTGGGTACGGGGGCAGCTGGTTCTGGAAGCGCCTGCCTGGCCAGCAGTTGGATGATGTCGTTGAGGCCCACGTCGTAGTCAAACAGCGTGTAGCCGTCTTCCAACTGAAACAGGTGGCTAAATGTGTCACCAATCCACTTATGGCCTCGACATAACTACTTGAAGACAAATGCAGACATTTTCACAAAAGAATGGTTGTCTCGTCTTCGGGGGGCTAAATGTGTTGAGCTATCTTTTTCAACATTCCAAGAGGGATATTTCTTTTCATTAGCACACAAAAACTCGCAGGAACTGCGAAAGATTAAACCGAAACTTCTCTGGAGAATCCGAGAAACAGCAGGTGCAACGTCACTATTGCTCATGGCATGGGCGACTGGCAACAGACATGGGGAATGTGTGCTACCGGTATGATTAATTCAATTAACGGGTGGCTCAAGGAGACGGCAGGCTCTTTAAATCGACCGCAAAATTCGGTTTCTTAACCTATCGCGCTACGACTTTGTGCAGCGCTGCCCACAGATGGTGCATTTTTTTTGTAAAATTTGCAAAGGGCAAACTTACCTGAGGAAAAAGTAAAGAAAGAAAAAGGCTTAGCTCCTATGGAAATGCAGCGACGCCACCGGTCTTCAAAGAGCACGGCGCCGTTTCGCACGGGACACAAGAGATGGTGCAACGAACGCCGCCAACGAACGAGCATACGGCGTCGAGAGCCAGCGTCTTTAGCAGACAATCTTTTCGACTCAAAAGAAGCGCGCATTCTGCAGGCGGCGACAGTCGCAGAAACAATTACAGGCGCGGGTAACAAGCAACTGCAGTTCCTTGTCTGCTAAATACGCCGGCTCTCGGCGTCGTCTGCCCGTACGTTGGCAGCAGTTGGCGTCGTGACCACTTGCGCCCTCTCTTGTCTCCCGTGCGAAACGACGCCGTGTTGTTTGCAGACCGGTGGCGTCGCTGCGTTTCCATAGGAGCTAAGCCTTTTTCTTTCTTTACTTTTTCCTCAGGTAAGTTTGCTCTTTGCAAATTTTACAAAAAAAATGCACCATCTGTGGGCAGCGCTGCACAAAGTCGTAGCGCGATAGGTTAAGAAACCGAATTTTGCGGTCGATTTAAAGAGCCTGCCGTCTCCTTCAGCCACCCGGTAGTATGCAACACGGGGGGGGGGGAGGGGGCATTATAGAAAGAGCACAGATTTTCGCTTGGGTTGGTGTGCATGTGGTTTTCAGATTTCCTAAATCTGTCAGTAATTTCTGCTGGCTGTGATTAGCAATACCTTGGTATTCCACGAGTGAAATAAGTTCAGACTAGAGAATATGCCCTTGTGTTGGTCTTACATCTATTTATAATTTAAAAAGAACAGAAAGTACAAATACTCTAAGAGTATGGCTAGGCTGCAGACTTTCTAGTCTTACAGTAAAATGGCTAAGTGAGCTAGTTGGTACATGTTTAACTGGAAAAGCACCTCAAAAATACGTGGACATGAGAAAGAAAGGACAGGACCAAGCACTTGGTCCTGTCCCTTTTTTCTTGTGTCCACGTGTTTTTTAGGCGCTTTTCCAGTTTTCAGTTTTAACTGGAACAAGCTAATAAACATCTGCCAGTTTCAACCATACAAAATCAGTTCATAACAGTTTCAACAAAACAGCGATTTCTGGAAATTTTCACTCTGAATGAAGATTACTTTCTGTTCAAAACTTTAATTCTTAGATATTAGCAGGGTCCGTTAAGGCCCGTTCACGCTCTTGCAACCGAGTACGACCGAGAGAGACGAGACTTCTTAAAACCTCTTAAACTTTTTAGGACTAGAGAGCACACTGGCACGCTGGAGCCATCTATGCGCTGACCCTGGAGCTGCATTTCACAAAAGCGAAGGTTTTGCGGGATTTCCGAGGTCAAATGTGCCTCATACCTATAAGAAAGGCTCGTTTATATCATTGACAAAAGGTTTTCGAGCCAAGAAAGACAGGATAATGCGCGAGAGAAACATCTCCACGTGGTGAATGATTTTGATTGGGGCGAAGCTCTGGTGGTGCTTGTCTGCGTAGACGCTGAGCCGCAGCATGTCGAGCCTTTCGTTCGTTTTCATCCATGTCAGAAAGAGAATGTGTGGTATGGAACGTGGTTATATACGCATTTGAGCATTTGACCGCAGCACCCTCTCGTCTATAAACGTTGAGCCAATGCATGCAAAGTTTAACGCGATTATATGCGCATCTGACCGCACCGCACCCTCCTGTATAGACCTTTTCTGTGTACTCTCGTCCCCAGCCACCTAATAGTCATATCCGGTATGGGCGACGAAAAAATACTAAAACGTTTCAACCTGTGACTAGTAAAAAAATAAGGGGGAGGCAAAACGATAATATATGACGGTTACGCTTATATCCAAGTGTCTTCTGTTGGCGTGGCGACGACAAAACAATGTTTCCGCCCATACTGGAAGTGACGACAATTCAAGATGGCGGCGCCCTTGAAGAAAGGCTCTATAGACGTTGAGCGGCTACATGCAACGTTTCATCCATGACATCCCCAGCTCTTGAGTTACTACCACATCTCAAGGCCCCCTACTCGTCCCGCAGTCGTGGCCGAGTGGTTAAGGCGATGGACTAGAAATCCATTGGGGTCTCCCCGCACAGGTTCGAATCCTGTCGACTGCGCAAACATTTTTTTTTTTTTTTTTGCATCATTTTTTTCTCTTTTTTCTTTTTTTTCACTTTTTTTCTTTTTTTTTTTCTCCTACGTGAGCACGTGCTCACGTCCTCGTGAGCTCACGAGCAGGAGCACAAGCACCGGACGCAGGACGAACATGGCTAGCCCCTAAGGAGCTTCGCCCCTAATAGGAAATATGCCAAACCGCCAAGTTTACACTGCTACCCAATAGATGGCGCCAGTGTGTCCTCTCGTTGTAAGAGGTTTTAAGGAACCCAGTTTTAAGAGGTCGCAAGAGTGTGAACGGGCCTTAATTCTACTCACAATCAAGCACCTTGCAACCACCCCTTCAGGAATCACTGACCTTGGAGGACAATGCCACGAGAGTTAGGTCAGTCAGTTGGTCACCACGGATGGCCACAATGCCTTTGCTCTATTCATGCCAGAACTAGACAACAGCATTTGAA